>CM021700.1:593824-636534 GCA_011074415.1 Stictonetta naevosa
GTGGCTGCACACCCGCTGCCGGTGGCTGCACACCCACTGCTGGTGGCTGCACGCCCGCTGCTGGCGGCTCTGCCTTCTGCCACACGCTGGTGCTCAGGGCAGCCGGCAGCCGAGGGGCTGCCCCACCACCTGTCAGACCTGCAGCATCCTGCTGGATAGCCATGGGCAGTTTGCTGGCTAGAATCGCTTTAAGTTGCACTTTGACTAACAGTGCAGAAGTGTTTCCAGATCCTGGGGCTGCCAGGCAGCTGGACACAGGGCAGATCGAGGGGACAGTGATGTGCTGAAAGCAATGCAGGGGGAGAAGTAATGGAAACAGAGCCCAAGCAATTTAACACAGCGGGGTGTCGCAGTGTTTACCGAAACAAAAAGATGTGCACTTGGCCTGCTGGGAGGCCAGAGGCTTCTAATGAGTGTGGTTGGCAGAGAGGTGCCACAGGTGGCCGCAGAGCTTTCTGGAGCCGCACTGCCCAGCACGGCTGGTGCAGCAGGAGCAGAGCCCGAGGCCGAGGGCAGCGGCTGCTCCTCCCCGCAGTCAGCCCTGGTGCCCCGAGGGCACTCCTGGCTCTGCCTTTGTGCCTGCGGGCAGCCCTGGGCACACGGCATCTGCAACAGCACGGCCCTAACTAAGCCTGAGCAGCTCTGCTTGCCAGGTGAGGGACTTATCCCTGTAAAGGTACAGAGGTTTTACTTCACAGTGACTGCTGCTGGTGAGAGGAATGAGAATTTGCTCCTGTTAACAGAGGCAGCGTCAACCTGATACTGCAGTCAATGGATTGATACTGGTTGGTAGATGTGTATTAACCTCGCATCTTCCCCTGAACCTCACCTGTATACCGAGAGTGATTAATATGCAACACAGTATTCCTGCACTTACTTCAGCAGTTTTAATAATATTCCTGAGTGTCAGCGACAAGACTGCATTGAGCAGGAGCATTTCTGAACCATGCTTGCAATGTCAGTAGCTGTATCAGCCTCTGCCTAGTGGAGAAAATTTAATGCACGGCCCTTTGGACGCTATGTAATTGAATGTCTGCAGCAGAACAAGGTAGACTCAGACTGTGCTTTCCCTGGAAAGGAAAGATTAAATAACCATAGCTTGCCAAGAAAGCTATTGAAATACAGAATTCAAAAGTCTGATTAAATTTGTAAAATCTGTATTTTCTCTTTTCCTTATATATATAAAAATTAAGTCAAGATGTTATGGTTAATTTAGATCAGCACTCAAACACATTAGTTTAAAAATCATTTTAACTGTCAGAAAATGAAAAGTCTTCAGTTCATTCCTGAAGCTGCTAGGAAATCAGTCTATAAAAAATAATTGGTCTGCAAGTGTATGGGGAATGTCTGCTTCACAGCAGACCAGCAGAAGGGCAAGCTGCTACTCTGCTGCAAATGAGACAGATGAATACACTTCATGGCTCTAGCACCTCGATGCGCATGTTATCAGGTGAAATATGCCACCTGACAGGCGGTATCATTGCAGATACTCCTGTTTATTGCAGCTTTTACAAATTACTGAGTAATTGCTGTTTAAGTTAGGGCTTTATGGGTATTCCAGGCCCATTGCTTGCTTGCCTTTCTGTTTCAGATCTACGGCTGTATGTTATATCTAACTCACCCTGTAATTATAAAGATGCAATTAATTGTGTCTTCTTCCATTCTCTGGATGATAAAATTTCCAGGATAATAAAAAAGTATTCATTTTTATTGAAATGTTACTTTATGGTAACGTGAGGTGTTCAACTGCTTATCTCTTAGTGAGATATCATTATGACACAGCACTATATCAACAGAGAAGATAAAGACTTTATTTCTAAACTTTGCTGCTTTAAAATTATTCACAAGAAAAAGTTTATGCTTTCATCTCCCTCAAGACATCAGTGAATTTAATTTTATTTTTGCTATGATTGCTCTCCCTAGAAGTTACCATCAGTCGGGTGTCCTTTACTATGGCAGTACTAGAAACTTAGCAATATATTATGGCAGTAGATTTGTATTTATTTTCTTTTGCAGCGATTTTGACCGTACATCATCTAAGATGCCTGAGAACAGTAGGCTTCCAAGAAGTGATCAGTATCTGGCTTCTGAATACAAGAAACTGAAAGTAGCGATACAAGAAACTGAAAGTAGCGATTCCTTTTAGAAAAGTCAACGGCACTGCTTGTACAACCTGTTTTCTTGTACACGCAGAAGCAAATTTTAAGTCCTACAACAACAAAACGGTTGTGTTCAAATACCTTTCTTTAGACACTGATAGAGCTTGTGCAAGTATATTTTTTAGTGAACATTATAATTACAAGGTAGTGAATAAGTGCACCAAAATCCTTCTCATGGCAAAAAGAGTAGATGCAACAAATACTTTCAACAAATATGTTGAAAAGCTGATACTCGATGTTTAGGAGAAACCCAAGCTGGGTCTATAAATGAGAACTGGAACCTGCAGAGCCTTTTTTGATCATTGGTTTGCACCTGTACTGTACAACTTGCTAAATGCACACCGAGCTTACAACATCACGAGTGGGGTAAGCTGAGTGACGAGTTCTGTCATGGATATTGGTGTTGCAACTGCTTTGTCCTGATGATGCTGCACCCAGCAGAAGTGGGGGTCCTGTGGGCTCTGCCCCTGAAGCGTCACAGAGCCCGGTTCCTGTGAACACAAGTCCCTGGTGATGGCCGTGGGCTGCCCTGCTCCCAGAGGATGGCTCCTGGAGCAGGGAGCTCGGGAATGTTTGGCACATGGCAGCCCCCTTCTCACAGGAGTGTTGCCGTGGTCCCGCCTGTTCAAAAGGACCAGGAGCGTGAGCTGCCTGTCACAGTGAGCCCGCATCGGCCGGAGGAGCTCAGCATGCGCTCCTCATGTTCACCACGCTGCATCAGAAACACCTGCCAGCAAAGCTCCTTCCTTTGTCTATTAATTCCTCTGAGAGAAGATATGCTTTTCCTTCAAAGAGCAAGTTAAGAAGGGAGAAAGAAAAAAAAGTACTGATTTTGGAAGAAGCTGAGTGTATAGCAGACCAACGAGATGTTTACTCTCATCACTGGAGTGACAGTGCAGCAGCGTTCCCTGCACCATCACACTCCTTACTCACTGCAGTTACAGCTCTGGGGACCAGCAGGATGGCTCCTTTCCAAGTAACTCAAGTTTTCCAGCCTTCTCAGAAAGTCTAGGCAAGAAAAAATAACAGAAGCAGGTATGGAGTAGGAAAAAATTGAAGAAAACAGTTGTTTTCTTACATTTAGTTGGCAGTGAATTCATCTCTGAGCAGATTTACTAGATAAGTAAGAAGTTGTTATTTTTTGGTTGTTGGGTTGTTTGTTTTTAATAGCATGCAGTACCATAACTAAAGATGAAATTCCAACCAGGACATGTCCTAGAGATTACTATGACTAATTCTATGAAGTCTTTGAGTTGTCCACATGCCTCATCTGTGCTTGTTCTGCAAACAGGCTCCGCTCTGGCTGCCTGAAAGCTGTCATTGTTGGTAGGCAGCTAAGAGCCCTCAGAATGGAAATCACCTGCTCAGGGTCAGTAGGACACTCCTTACCCACAAGCTGGTAGCTTTTCATGGTGACATGAAAGCTGAAGGGAAAATGTACAAACCTACAGCAATTTCTGTCAGCAGTGAAACACGACTTGTGCTCATTTGCAGTTGACAGCTTCCCAAGCAAGAGACAGATGCTTGCCTCAGTGGATTGTAATTATACACTGTGGGTCATAATTATACACTGACGGTGTTAGAATTGTTTTAATATTTGATTGGAATAACATGCGATTTTCTCAAAATGAGAAGATGTTGATTTCCTTAAGTGCCAGAATTTCACCCAAAGGAAGTAATTGGTTAATGAAGGCTTCTTTCTGCCTCTGTGCCTGGAGACTTTGGTACGGTTAGCTGTATTGCTGTCTGGTGCTCCAGCTCTTGATCAGCCGATCTATTTCGGGTAGCAGAACAAAGCAAATTGTCGTCGGATGTTTGTTTCATTTACTTTTGATGTTCTGTCTCACATGAAAATTGCAAATGGTTTGGAGCAGGAACTTTGGGATTTCCACTGCGGCTGCAGAGTGTGTGGCACAATGAGATACCAGTTGGTTCTGGATTTCTAATTAACACCTATTAGAAATGAACGTGATTGCAGCACTAACCTGTTTCTGTTGGGAGGGGGAAGTGCTTAGGGCTCTTATTTGAACACAGGTGCTGTGGGACTTTAGGAATCTCACTTAATCCCACCCTCCAGTGTTGTCTTTGTCTAGCCTATTGGAGAACGAGATTTGTTCGTCTCACTGGGACTTACAAAGCCTTCAAATGCAATTTCTGAAGTTCTTTGAGACTTCTGGGGGAAAGATGTCATTTATCACAACTTGTCATGGGCTTCCTTTAAAATGCTTTTCTGTTTGTGTTTTTCACATGGTCTTTATCTCCTCGTTGTGTTTGGGGGATCCCCTTTATCTCCTTTCAGGTGCAGCTTTGTGGTTTGGATGTTCCTGATTTCCCACCAGCGTGTGGGTGCCTTGATGCACCTCACTTTTGTCACCCTGCTTCATTTGTGTGTCCTGGGACGAGCTGAGATCAGCCTGGGGACCACTGTGTCATTACAGGGTCACTGCGGGAGAGTTGGAGTCTGCATGGAAACAATCCTGGTAACTGTAGGAACACAATATTAATTTGTAACATCCCTCTGGCTTTTTTTTTTTTTTTTTTTTTTCTAATAGGATTTCGTAATCTGCATGTGGATGACCAGATGTCAATAATCCAGTATTCTTGGATGGGTCTTATGGTATTTGCTATGGGTTGGAGATCTTTCACTAATGTCAACTCCAGGATGCTTTATTTTGCTCCAGATTTGGTCTTCAATGAGTAAGTGCAAAATAACAACAGTCTAAAGTTCTGCTTTGTCTGAGTCAGACTAGGTGAGAAATGAGAACAAGGCAAGGAAGTTGCTTTACCGTCTGCTTATGAAATGTACAGCTAAGTAATCAGGCTTTGAGAGCTGACCAAAAAAGCATAGGAGGGGGCCTGCTTTTTTTCCTGTAATTGCTCTGCAGTAATCTGCAGTAATAATGAGAGTTGGAGAGTCTCTCCTATTCCTGCTTCCCTTTCCCTCAGGTGGACTTCCACCAGGGCACCCACAGGTGCTGGTACGGGGTGTGAAGAGCTGGGCCACACAGACCTGCCTTTCACTGAGGGATTTGAGTTCCTGTTTTCAGTTTGCTTGGTCAGTTAGAGCAGAAACAGAGATAAATGTATACTGTGAGCTCCTGATGATGCCTCTCTGATGCACCATCAACGTGGAGTTGGGGGGGTTTTATTGACACTAAGGCAGAAAAGCTTTAAAACAATAAGCACAGCAGTAAGCAAAACCACACCTCCTGTCTGAGAGCTCAAAGCTCGGCTTCGTGTCCCTTTTGGATAGCCGAATATGGTGAATCGATGCAGTCATTTTTCAAGAAGGCAGAGGGTCAAATGAACCTTGCAAATCCAAGATAGTCATCCATTTCCAGGCACAGAAGGTCACATGGAGGTATTTTGAAAAACTTTCCTCTCCCGTATTCAACATTCATTCATTGCTGTCAACATTCCCCCTCTGCAGTGGGGATGTTCCAGGCGAGGCTGGGTTTCTGGGCCAGGCAGAGCTTGTCAACACCCACACATCACACAAACAATTCTTTAATCTTCCTGCCAATGCATTGTGCATCTTGTTGTGCCAGATACCGGATGCACAAATCCAGAATGTACAGCCAATGTGTCAGGATGCGGCACCTCTCTCAGGAGTTTGGCTGGCTTCAGATCACTCCCCAGGAGTTTCTCTGTATGAAGGCTCTACTCTTCTTCAGTATTAGTAAGTACTCATATCCTTCCTGCAACAGATCACCAGCTGCTATACGCCGTATTGCCCTGAAAGTGTCTGGTGCTTTTCCATGTACATACGCATGTACTCGTGCTCCCCAAGGGATGACATTGGATCTTGCCTCTCAGCTTCAAGCTGCGCAGAGGCAGTGAGCTGCCAAGCGTAAGGATAAGGACGCCGTGCCCGAACCCGCTGCAGCCGGCCCATCCTGCCCCTGCACATTGCAGCATTTCTCCCGTGCAGCTCCTGCACGAGGTGGCTCCTCAGCCCATCTGCTGCCCTTCTGGGCACCGCTCAGCATCGGCTGCTGAGCAGGAAAACGGTGCTGCACCTTGGTGCTGTGCCTTCCTTCTGTAACAAGTGCTGAGCAAGGGTCCTTGGTTAGCAGCGGTCCGATGGGCTGATCAGAGTGAGGGCCGACCTTTCCCAGTAGGCCTGTGTTAACCATTTCTTCATCTTTCCTGTTGCTTATCTTTTTCTCTGCGCTTTCTGGGCAACTCTTACTGTTTCCTCTCCTTGTTCCATCCAGTTCCAGTGGATGGCCTGAAGAACCAGAAGCTCTTCGATGAACTTCGAATGAACTACATTAAGGAACTTGACCGGATCATCGCTTGCAAGAGGAAGAACCCTACCTCCTGCTCTCGGCGATTTTACCAGCTCACCAAGGTCCTGGACTCCGTGCATCCTGTAAGAGAGAACAGTGAGATGTCTGTCTGTACACAGTCCAGAGTTACTAGATTTATTTGGGACGTAGGAATTTGGGAGTATAGCAGAGAATCTGCTGATGCAGGAACATTGGGAAATGGTGTTACAGCCCTTGTAGACATGAACACTGTGCTCGTGATGTCTTAACTGTAATTGTTTCTTTAGTTTCTTTTGTTGTCATTTTTGTGCTGCTCCTCTCCCCCAGTGTTTCCACACACAGCCCTGGCTGTGTCCAGGTGCTTCTGTTGTTAAAAAGAAGGAGACAAGTGGGCAGGAGACAGTGCATACTCTGCCCATTGTCATGTCCCTGGAGCAGCTGAACAGGAATCGAGAGCATCAGCATGTGGGACCCAGACGGTGTTTCGGTGAAGAAAGAGAGGAGTGAAATAGAGTGATTTATGCTAAGATAAACTCACTTATTACAGGTGCACCTTGCAAGTTTTCAAACTAGAAGCAGACTAGGTGCACATAGGTTGTCAAAGCACTTGTAATGTGCTTTTCTTTGTAACTGTTAACACACATTTGCAGGACAGTATTACAGAATGCTCCCAGATTAGGTGACAGAGGAAAGAGAGCACCTAACTGCTCAGGGAGTGAAAGGTGACAGTTAGCTGTGTCTGTCACTCCCTGTGATAGCCACCCTTGTGCTTGGGTCCTTGAGCTTTCTTTTTTAGCAATGAAGAGCTCTTTGTAGACAAGTATTTTCCAATGATAGCCTAGCAAAACAGTTCTAAATCACAGTGCCCCTCCATGAATCTACTCTGCTTTCAGCGTTAATAAATAAATAAATAAATAAATCCCTATTTGTGATTTAGAACTTAGGCCCTCCTTCCTTGCCAGGGCTCAGCCCTCTGCCCATGTAGTTAGATGTCTAATACCTGCCGCCTGGTAAATGCCAGCAGGGCAGTGACATCCAGAGAGCAAGCCAGGTCCAGCCCTGCTATGTTATGTCTGCTGCTGTCTGTTCAGCATCTTCCCAGAGAAATCACTGAGCAGGGGCTTTTTGCTTAACGGATTTTCTTTCTTTCCTAGATTGCCAAGGATCTGCATCAGTTTACATTTGACCTTTTAATTAAGGCACATATGGTGAGCGTGGACTACCCTGAAATGATGGCCGAGATCATCTCTGTGCAGGTTCCAAAGATCCTGTCTGGAAAAGTCAAACCTATCTACTTCCACGCGGAGTGATCTTCCAGCGGGGACCTCCCACTTATGCCACCCCCATTTCAGCCATCTCCTGCCTATTGTTTCTGCACTACTGTACTGCAGTGCCTTGGGGAATCCCCTCTAAAGACAGCGTGCTGAGAAGACAGACAGTAGCAACTACCTGTTGGGATTCCTTAGATTTCTATTTTTCCTGTGGTACCTCTGAACTGAACTACCTGCCACGGCTTCTGCCTAGGTTTGGCTGGCTTGGTCTGCTGGGACACGTGGCGTGTGGCCCGGTGTCCCTGGCACGGTGTCTGCACTCTCTCCTTTGGCTTTTCCGCAGTGACTTCTAGTGGCCCAGGGCCACGGGAGATTGGGAGAAATGCCACCAGTAGGTTGTTTGGTTGTTTTTGTTTTCTGTATTTTTTTTGTGTTGTTTTTCTTTTTTTCCCTCCCTGTAAAACAAAACAAGGTGAGAAGCAGGTCGAACCTATACGTTTGGGCATGGGGTATTTTACTGGCCTCCTTTGGGACATTTTATTTGTGTTATGGTGCTGGGAAGCAGACAAGTTAAAGTGTTGCAGTAGAGAAATGGAGTTAGAGGAAAGAGATGAATTTGCAAGCTGTTGAATTTACAGACCCTGCCTCTGAGTCGGAAGGTGCCCTGCCTTCACACAGGGCTGCCGACGGTGTGCCGCTGTTTGTCGCTGCAGGGGCTGGAGGGGACGGCGACCTCTGGAAATCCCCAGGGGCTGTGGGTGGCTACTGCTTTCCACCTGGGATGTTTTTCCTGAGGCAAACTGGATGTCTGTGTGCCCGGACGCCTGGGCGCTCAGCAGTCACATTCCGGTCGCGGACAGCTGCTGCCCCGCAGGCACAGCCCTACCCCACCTTCACAAGTGCCTGACGCCTCTCGGACCTCAGCCTCTGCCCTCCTGCCGCCGGGCACCGCCAGTCCCGCCTGCCTCTGCCCCGCACCAGCTCCATTCACACTGGGTGTCCGAGGCCCAGGTTTTTCAGCTACACTGCTTATTTTCCATTTGTCCAAACTCTTCTTTCTGACGCCAGCAGACCCATGTCCCAGGAGGGGAGCAGCCAGGACTGTCTCTGCAGGATCTGTGACCTGTTACTAATCCTATCCCACGGGAGATGGTCGTGGCAACAGGCACGGTATTTCCATGGCGCTTTAGGGAAGTGTAAAGAAAATGCTGAAAAGACTTTCTCCCTCCTTAGAGGTGTGCGTGGCTCCTGCTGATGTTGGTAGCTGACTGCAGGCACCTCCTGTGTGCACCATCACGCCTCCGCGCTGTGCCTGGGCCGATGGAGGATGCAGCACGGCCTGTGCAGGTGGATAAACACACCCTAGCGAACCTGGGCATTCAGTTCTAAACCAGACAAAGTCAAAGGTTAATAGATCTGCAGTTGCCGATGGCTCCCAATGATCAGGAATATTTGAGGAAAGGAGGCTTGGTTTCTCAGGCATAGATGTTGGCTTGACTCCATTTTATACCTCACATTCGCAAGGAAGTACAGACCCACCAGCCCACATCCAGATTTGCTTATTTGGCAGGCTCCACTTCTCACAAAGCAGTCAAACCTCCCCTCCCCTTGGTATTTTGGCTCTCCCCTTCCCCACGTTTGCGAGCCCACCGAAGCTGT
Organism: Stictonetta naevosa; assembly: GCA_011074415.1. NCBI lineage: Eukaryota > Metazoa > Chordata > Aves > Anseriformes > Anatidae > Stictonetta > Stictonetta naevosa. The sequence continues at coordinate 603,185 of CM021700.1, forward strand.
GTTGCCAGCCCTGGCCAGTGAATGAGGGCAGGTTCTGGCAGGGCCGGCCTGGACTGCCTGAAGGCGGTCCTCACACAGACACCCGTAAACAGCAAACGAGGCCTTTGCCCGTGGTTTTGCTGACAGGCAGCGATTTCGCCTGTGGGAGACTTGGTGCCCCTGTGCAGTGTGCTGTTGTGGTCTCCCAGCACAAACATGCAGAAAGGGCATGTTAAATTTGGGAGTTTGGAGAGGTGAGCCTCCTTACAAATCACACTGCGCAATGCCAACTAGTCGTGTTTGTCCGACGTCTTTACAGGGAAGAAAGTTGGGTTCGGGACGGTTGATGCCATGTACATAGTCTCCTGACTCTGCCATGCAGCAGATTGTGCTGATTCTTCTGCTTCTTGGACCTTTCACGAGCTGAGTGTAACCATCAGCTCTGCCAGCAAACGCCTTTGTGGTGCATCGGGGTTCTCTGCAATCTCTCAGTAAGAATGAGCCTTTAATTTTACTGATGGTCTTCAGTCATGCTGTATAGGGTTTTCCTTTAGGGAAGGGGTGCGGAAAAACAAAAACACTGAACGGCGGGTCTCTCTTTACAGTTACTTGTACTGAGATGTCCTCTCCTGGTATCTATGGCTCTGATTGAGCTGTTCCTCCTGAGATCCCTTCTTGAAGGTGGCATCAGAAGCCACAGATGACTTTCTTGAGCATCAGCCAACAGGCAGAGATTCTCAATAGCTTCTTCTATTTAGAGGGCTGTGGCTGCAAGCATCTTAAGTGTTGGTATGGTCTATTCATATTTGCAAATGAATCAATTAAATGCCCTGCTGGCGTATTCCTCCATTCTTGAACATTTTCTGGCTATTAGCAGAGGAGTATAATGAATAACTGGCTTGAAAATGCCCTGATGTCTGTCATCAACAGGAGGATGCTTATGGTCAGTCTAAATGGCTTCTCTGGAGAGCTTTATACATTGCAGGAGCTCATGTCAGTGAGGTTTTCATTAGTTAATGAGTGTGAAGGTAGCCTGCTGGTTACTTTTCTGCTGGGAGGCTGGGAAGAAATTGGATATAATAGGGATTTGCACACACTGATTTCCTGGTGGACACACAGTGTGAACGAAAAATGATGTAGAAGGAGAATACTGCCCGTGTATATCTGCCTTCATCTGCTAGATGCCTGCAGCCTGTGTGTATGATGCCTCTCCAGCCAGGTGTGCTTTAAGAAGGAAGCATGTGCTCACCTGCAGTCCCACCTGTCCGATGGTGTAGGTGGGCAGTTGGGTTGCCTTGTCCACAAACACCCCACAGCTCCTGTGCATTTGGGCTGTGTTCTGTAGCTCTTGGTTTCAAAGTCCATTTCTGCAACTTTTTTTTTTTTTTTTTTTTTTCCCAGAAGTCAGCTTTTTATGATGCTCTCAGAGGAATTAACTGGAGGGTTTGGGAGCCAGGATCAGTAGCACCCAAGTGTGTATTTGCTGGGGGGAGGCTAACACTGTTTCTTTGTTTATTTCTATCAGCTGTTGCAGGAACTGGAAAAAAAGAGGCTTAAGAAATACCAAAGTCCAGATCCTGACATATATCTTTGTACTTTGTGTTTTCTTTTGCGTTTTCTTGTCTACTTTTGCTTTAATAAAGCGAAGAGAATCTCACCATCGTCACAATCCTGTCGCGGCATCCCTGAGGTCCCTGGGCGCAGCTGGGCAGCAGACCCCCTCCAGGGCCCGCAGCCCCCGCGGGGGCACTGCCCGTGTTGTCCCAGCACTCCGAGGGCTTTTGTGCTGGTGTAAGCTTGGTCGCTGCTCAGACCATCGGCTCCCTTCAGAGGCAGCAGGTGGGGGACAAGGAACACACTGCTGTTGGCCTGGCAGGAGCATTATGGTATGGAAAGCTCAATGAGACAAGGGGTGCAAATGGAGCTGGGGTGGAGGGGCTGTGTGACTGCTTCTGGAGAGCTTGGCACCACCTTAACTTGCTCCCAGAGAAGCCAAGAGGAGCCTTCTGCTTGGCTTCAGAAAAAAATGAGGTTAAGCCAGAGCAACGAGCATCCCACGCCGTGCACAGGCAGGCAAACACCAAGTGGATTGGACCTGGGGAGGAAGGTGAGGGCGCTTATCACCTCTGTTGCGGTGTAATGGAGTCACACTTTGTTCTGGTGTGTGCGGAGCCAGCCAGGTCACTGCCACGTCCCGCAGGGTGCCCGGGGTGGTGCCGGGGAGGCTGGCGGCGTGGCTGGGAAGAGCTGGCCTCCCTGCAGCCATCTAACCCAGGGCTGTGTCTGCAGCCCCTAGGTACGGGCAGCTGTCGCTCCAGGTACTGATCCCTCTGCCAAGATGTTTCAATAAAACAGTATAAGTTAAATGTATATATATATAGTTTATATAGAGAGAGGCATGCCCCAATTTATATTGCTAAAAATATCTATTTAATGTTCTTCTATAAGAAGGTTTCTTTTCTGATTGCACACTGAGGGTAACTAAGTACTCGTCAGGAGATGAGTCTGTGTGCCAATAATAATGGGAGCTTATGATTTCAACTTTTTTTTGGTTATGTACTGCCCAGGTGTCAAGGGTCCGTCCTCGCATGACATGAATGGAGCGTGCACTGGCATGGGCCGGTGTCAGTATCTGCATCTGCAGCTTTCCTTTAACTGACTCTGGTTAGACAGGGGTAGTGTTTGCACTTGAGGGACAACAGAGCATGCTTTATTTCTGCCCTCTCCAACTGCACAAAGTGTCCTTGCACTTTAGGGCAGAATCCTGGAATTACAAAGTGGTAGCTGCTTCCTAACTGAAGTTTCAAAGTAGATTTTTCAGAGGCACAGTCATACTTCCTTGCACCACAAGGACTGGCAGAATCACCCTCTGCACCTTCGCGTGCTGGTGCCTGCTGGCCAGTCGTGCAGGAGCTGGCGATGCAGGAGGCACGGCACAGCCACGGCGAGTGCCGGGCACCAGGGGCAGCACAGCTGGAAGGCGGCCGCCAGCGCCTCGGGCACGAGCTGCCCATCGAGCCATGGGTTTCCAGAAGAAAAGGCTCAGACTGCAACCTTCCCACACCGCTGTATTCTCGCTCACCGGGGCCGTAGTCACTGCTTTGAGGAAGCAAGGAGGGACTTTTGTTCATTCCCATTTAAAATGGCAGGGGAACCTGCCTTTGTGATTCAAAAAGCAAATATCTGCACCACACATAAAACCACAGCAAATTTATAATAAGCTGCTCTCTGTGCCAGGTATTTTGTGTTCTGTGGCAATTTAATGCTGTTTTTATTTGTTAACGTCTCTGTAATAAAAAGAGTTCTCTATATTGATATATTTTATTTTCTTTGTAATAAGCCAAAAAGCTCATTGCTGGTGCCTTTTCGCCTGGGGAGGACTCCCAACCCACAGCTATATTCATGAAAGTAACAAAGCATAATGTAACGTATTTGCAATTGCTTGTTTCACCATAGCTAAGTAAAGTCATGAAGCAAACACCACAGGATTACCAAAAGAGAAGGAACAAGCAGCCTACAGATTGGGCAGAAAGAATTTCAGGTACACTAATGCGGTTATTTCTCCAGCCTATTTCCAAGTGAGTGATTCCAAGGTGAGGGCTGAGCTTTTGGCTTCCCACACACGGTATCGAAAAGCCTTTGCCCTGTCTCTGTGGGACCTTTCTGCTGCATTGCCAACCTTTGTCCTCTGCACGATTCGCAGAAGCACACGCACATCATTTTATGAGGGTTGCAACTTTACCGTGGTTGCAACATTGCGGTCTTTTCCAGTCACTCTTCAAAAATGGCAGTGTTTTGCCTAAATTAATAGTATCTGAGGCCAAATTCTGCTTCTAGAGAAAGACATTGGTTGGATTGTTGCCACTGTTCCTTTTTTTGTTGTTGCTGTTCTTTATCAGAGCTACGATCTGGCCTTAAATACACAGAATAAGGAAAATGGAGACCTGCCGTGTCACGGTGTCGTCGAGGCTGGAAGCAGGTGACCCCCCCGCTGCCATGAGGTGTGGCGGAGAACGCGCGGGAGGTGACTGGGAAATCAGAGCGCTGGACTGAAGGACATCCCTTCTTGTACCAAACCAAAAAGGGGAGCCTGTCTGGCACCCAGGATAAAGACAAAGCCAATTATACTACAGTAGGGGAAATCAAACTATTTAGTTTTTGACTATTAGTCCATGCTTGGGTGCCATGCAAGCACTCGGTCTGTGCTGTGCCATGGGACAGACCTTCATGCTTGGTGTTCAGCTCTTTTGTAATCTTAAAATCTGTTGTTCTAAGTACAATAAAAGGCAGAATCTTGTTTGTTGGAAAACTGCTGTATGCGTGTATTTGGCTTTTATTTCAGTTATGTGCATGAAAAAAATGTTATTCAGTGTGACAAATAATAGATATTGAAGATGCCAGGAATAATTGGGTCATTTTTAAATGGATGAGGCTGTATGTTGGGTTATTCATAGGCTATTTTTCACAGTTGGATTTTCGCTATTAATTACATGTCTGAACTGTTAATTCATTTACCCATCTACTGACTAATCCTTTCATATTTGCCTCTTTGGGTCTTTTAAAATTGGATATCATTTGATTAATGTGTTTCTTGAAGCAAGGAGCTAATAAAGGCCAGTGTCCTCCTCCTTTCGTTGTTGTTTTCAGTATCTTTATGAGCAATTGTAAATCCATTCTGCTGTAACTTCATTATAAAATTGACCTGTGGTCTCCAAGTAATAAAATAGACTGCTTATCAGCCCACTTTTTAATTCAAAGCACAGATGTGAGTATTGCACAAGGTCAAGATTTGTTCACTGTGAGACAAACCGAGGAGCTTAGAAAAAAAAATAATACCTCATCAGTTCACAAATAGCTGAAAATGTCTAGTGTATAATTGCACAGCAGTGGTACATGTACCAATACCACACGAACTGAAAGCAAAATGTACTTACCATACAAAAAACCTTGTCCATGTGAAGTAGTACCAGGTTTAGTCATCTGCCGAGAATCCAGTCCCATCCCTTTATCTGAGTCACAGCTGAAAATGACCATGTTACTTCCAAAGTTCATCCTTAATTGACACTGAAGAACCCAACACAGTTCTCAGGCTATGTTGCCCTTACAGATACTCGACAACGTCTTTTTGACTCAATGTACCCCACCAAGCTCTTACGTGGCCACCAGCGTCCCCCAGGACGTTCAGGAACCACGTGCGGTGGCTGACCCCGTCCTGCCCGTGCCGCACATCTCCTGGACTCTGGCTCCTAATGGGCTGCAGCCTCCTGGGGCTGTCACAGCATTTGCCTCTTTGAGGACAGTAGGGAATTCCTCTGAGGGGCTGCAAAGGACTGGATCTTGTCAAAAGGGCAGATTTACGTTATCTGAACTAGCTTTGCTTGGTTTCGCTCCAGCCGTTTCCACTGCACGTTTATGTCCATTGCACATCTGTCCGTCATGACTTCCACCATGACCTACAAATCACACCTGAACTGCTGTTGCCTCAAGGTAGTTCCTAACCCCGTGTGAGAAATGCGGTTTCCCCAGTGGCTGCAGAGCAGAACCCTGCCCTGCTGGCACGGTGGCAGTGCCCGTGCTGAGACGTGTGCCTGGAGGACTCCGGCCCATGTCTTTTGCTCTGGGGCGCACAGAGATCCCCAGACACAGTTCTGTTACCAGGAGGAAGACGAAAGCAATTATGGTGTGCAGGTCCAGAATGGGTTCAGCCAATGTCTTCCTTTTTACATCCTTACTCTTCACTAAAAAGAAAGAAAGCCCAAGTAAGATACAGTTAGTGAATATGTTTGGCAAGGACAATTTCTGATTTTTATACTTGTAGAATTGGTCAGCACTCTGCCCTGCCTCTGAATTCAGAGCACAGGGGCTCCAAATAAAGCTGCTAGCCTCGTTTTTGTTCTGTCCTTTGGCCGGTCCCTGTGGTTGCCCGCAGACACACAAGCACATCTTACCAGGTGTGGGTTCAGCAGGCTGCGTGCCAGCAGGGCCCTGCTGCTATGGGGTGGGTCGGGGCAGGAGGAGCCGAGGCAGGAACCAGGCTTAGCTGGAAACATCTCGTGTCAGCCAGCCCTGAATGGCTCCATGCTTCAGAGCACTTTGCTTGCATGTGTATCAGACCAGGCAGTGGGGAATTTGTAAATCAGAAAAATTGTTCCATTTCATAATGTGATAATGACTTGCTTTAAACACTGACTTCCACAGTGGTTCGCCTCCCCAGGGGCAGCGGAGCCCTGCACACACAGACACAGCTGCATTGGCAATGATTTCCCCGTGTGCCTTCCAGCTCTATCCAGATTTTGGACTGCACTAATATCTTAAAGCTGCCTCGCAGCACAGGGCCGCGTCCTTCCAGCAGCCGTGGGTGCACCTCCGTTAGCAGCATCCATCCACCTCCGTGCAGGGAGCTCACTGCGATCGTTGCCCCCAGCCGGAGACCAGCAGAAGGACCCCGTGCTACAAGTGCCTGCTGGCTGCTGAACCAGACAATTGCAGACAACAGCCCTGGGACGGCCCAGAGACTGAGGCTGTTGGTACAAACGCTCATAGCAGAGGACTCCCAGCTGTGAAAGCTGAGCCCAGCACAGCAGGGGCTGACCACAAGCTAGGCTATTTTAAGTGTTCTTTACCTTTGGCTAAGTTTCTCCAACTTTCATTAAGATTTCACAACTCACTCCAGAACAGACTAATTAGAAGTCTGGGCTTCACCTGGAGCCCAGGGAGTGCTTTGTGCCCGCTGTTCTCTGTGGCTGCCGGCAGCATCTTGGTGCTCTGCCCTCCTCCAGCCCCTCGGGACGCCTGGGGCACGGAGGTGATGCCCCCACGGTGCTCAGCCCCAGCCCTGCGGGGGCACGGCCGAGGGCACCTGGGGTGGGTGCAACTGGAGAGCGGGGCTGCGGCAATGTGTGGCTGTGTCGAGTGCCTCGGCTGGTCTAGTTAAAGACGGGTTTCTTCAATTTTAACGTATGCTTACATATGAGCTTCCCACAGAAATCCTCCTTATGAGCAGGAAAGCATGAAAGCAGCCCCCAGGCTGCGGTGGGGTCAGGCTGACCGCGCGGTCCGGGCATGAGGAACGCCACCAGCTCTGGGTTCCTCCTTACCCAAACCCGCTGGGCGGTGACGGCCCCTTGGGAAGGGCTGTGGGACGCGGGGCCAGGGCACCAGCCCTGGGGACCAGCTCCCCCCGAGCCCCGTGGGTGGCAGCCTCTTCGGTGAGATGCCAGGGGAACAGAGGGCGTGAAAGAACTTCTTGCACGCATTTCTGAAAATATAAGGAAAATAAAGTGCCACAGCTTTTACTGCTTCAAAGCATCTCCTGATTTTTTAGTCCAATCGCAGGATATTTTTTGGTCGCCCTACTCTTGATTTATGTATAGGCAGAGTAAGGTTGCTGGTGGTTGCCAAGAAAATGTCTGTGTAGAAAGCTGCTCCTAAATCACAGCATTCAGCTGGTTAATTGTGCAGCAAGTTTGGCCAGAGACAATTATGTGGCTCAAAGCTAAGACTCTGGTCTTGCAGGAAGCCGTGCGTGGGCGGGCTCCTGCGCCTGCATGGGTCTCTGTGCAGCACATAAATTTCAGTTGTCAGTGCTCCACTAAGTACATTTCAGTTCTAAATTTATCATATAGATGTGTCTACTGAAGAGTGCCCTTAACCTCTCCGAATTCTTCCTCTGGGAAGTTCTAGCAGAGGCCCAGCCTCAGACTTGGAACCTTTGTCCTGTTACATGCTTTCTCCATATAAAAACCTATGGGCTTTTACTTACGCTGGAAAATATTTTTCTTGCTCAGATTAGGTCAAAACATTTTCCTTAAGGAAGCGAAACACTGCATCTGTGGGTTGAGACACCAAAACTGTTGTGATAGTGCTTCAGTGCTCAGCCTAATCTGTAATCATTTAATCCCAGAGCTAACACAAAAAGGAAACAGCTGCTCTCCCTGAAACAGCAGGGCTTTGAGGGCACCCATCCCTGGAAAAATGACAGCCCCAGACTGCAAAGAGAAACAAAGCACTAGGAAGGACAGCAACCCTCGAGCTGCTGCTGGCCCTCATGCCCCCGGGTGCCGGGAGCCCCCATCCCCAGTGTGCCCGCCGGCGTGCTGAGTGCTCCTAGTCCGGGTTTGAGCAGCGCCTTCCCAAGGGAGCGGCGTCGCTCCGAGCCCCCCAGGCACTGGAGCTGCAATGAGGTGCAGGCGAGGCTGGGGGAGCTGAGGGATCGTTCGCTGCAGTGCTCCCTGTGCTGCGTGCTGTATTAGTTTGATCAGGGCTGTGGGCTCTTGCCAGCTCGTGTTCTTAGGATTAGTCTTCCCAGCCAAAGAGAAGGGGGGAAAGCTAAGCGGGAGCGAAGGAAACACTTCATGTTGCATGCCATGAACCTCACGCACAAACTCGGGGAGGAAAATGTGTGCTCCAGGCAGAGCTCACCCACCACCAGCACGCTGCGGCGTTCAGCAGTGAAGAAATCAGCATGCACTCGGTGTTCTCTGCTAGAGGAATGATTTTCTTCTTCGTTAATAGAAAAAAGGCTGACTGTCAAAATGCCCAGAGCTCTAATAAATCCTGCTGGGAGGAGGGTGTGCTGGGGCTGCCCTCCCGCGCCTCGCGCTGTGGTGCTGAGTGGGGACTGGGGAGGCAGGACCGGGCCCCCGCAGCTGGTGCCCGGCTGGGTGTCACGGGGTGCAAACTGGGTGCTTGGTCTGGGGACAAGGGGTCTCTCGGAGTGACCTCCTGGCACACCGGGACACAAAGACGATGGGGACAGAGGTGAGCTGTGAAGCTATGGGGCATGCCTGTGAAGTCCAGCAGCCTCAAACGCGGGCTGGAACAGCACAAAATAATTGCAGGCAAGATACCGAGAGTAACAAAACAATTAGGAGCCTGAAAAAGTGTCAAGGGTTGTTGCTGAGGAAGTGTTGCTGTTGTTGTTTTATGGCATTTAATTAGGGCCACAGGTTGAAATGCAGGTCAGCATGCTTTCTGCTATTCAGCTGAAGCCCATCACGGACACAAGAGCTGAACTCACTCATCTTAAATGGCCAGAGCAGTTCCTGAGCCGCGCAGCTTCTGGTCTCCTTTCCACCACTGAATTATTACCTCATGCATCTCCACAGAAGGCTGGCACCCTCCACCCAAAAGCCACCACTCATCAGTGGTGGCCGCAGATGTACTCGCGGGACGCTTATGCAGGTCAGTTTTAAGGGCTGCTCGGGGTCAGTGCCAACGTCCCAGCCACAAACGCACCAAGGCAGTGGTTTAGGAGCAGGGAAAGCAGCTGGGGCTCAGGGAGCACCCGGCACCCCCTGAGGTGTGGCTCCTGCAAGCAGCCCCTGCCCAGGGGAGGCTGCCCGCCAGCGCCCCGCAGCCACTTGGTGGTGGTCCCCCCCTTTATTATGTGGGTTTTTTTTGCAGATGAAAGTAAAACAAATTGTCAGGAATTGCTGAGGAAAAGCCAAAGGCAGGGCTTACAGGAAGGAAAGCCACTGGGGATGCTGAGCCCAGGCAGGGCCTGGGGCTGAGGCAGAGCCCCCCAACGCTCAGTGCCAGGGGCAGAGCAGAGCAGGGGGGTGGCACGGGGCAGGGGGGCACACCAGGCACCCGCCGTGCTGCAGGGATTCTGCTGCCGAGCGGCTGAGCCCCTCGGCCACGAGCTTGCCCCCAAGGACCAACACCTGCAGGTGAGGTGTGCCGAAGCCCCTTGGCTCCCCAACGCCTCTCTGGGCATCGCTGCCCTGATGCTTGGCAGTAAACGGCCGCTGAAGTTAGGAAATCTCACGGTGAGGTTGTGTCTCTGCTCCGCGAGGGAAGCGCTCCCATCCCTGCCCCTCGCACGCCGGTCGTGCCCTGCCCTGAGCTGCGGAGCCTCTGCTGGGCCCCAGGGCAGCACGCAGCAGCTCATGGCAAAAAATCCCCAGTTCCAGAATACAGCCGTTTAGGGGGAAATGGTCTAGTGAGCGACCTGGACTTGAAAGCGCTAAACAATTCAAAAATGATTTTGGCATTTATTCGAAAACAAAACCAACAAAACACCAAAAAAGCCCGTGGGCTCAGCAGTAATTCTGGTTGAAGAAAGCCTGCCCTGCGGCAAGCTGCCGGGGGATCTGAGCCAGCGCCGCTCGCTAACTGCAGTGCAGCAGCGCTGGCAGAGGGGCTAGGAACAGGAGCACGGGGCTGAGGGGCCCGGCGGGGTCATCGTGCCCAGCCCCGGTGCCTGCGGGCAGCCGCGGGACGAGCGCTCGCTGAGGGGCCTCGCACCCGCACGGGGCGGCCGCTGGCCATCAGAGCCAGCCCCGAGGGAGCGACAACCACAGCGCAGACGACGGAGACCCAGCGGAGGTTTTGTGGTTGTCTTTATTTTGGGGGTGCGGTTCAGCCGCCCAGCACTCCCCCAGCCCCGTAAAGGTGGTGGCGGGGACGTGGCTCGTGGCGAGGAGAGCTTCCCACGGCGAGGTCTGCTCCTGAGCACCGCCCGCAGAGCTCTTCGCTCAGGCAGCGCAGGCAGCACATCCTCCACAGCGTGGATGAGCGAACTCCGCCTTGGAGAAAGGAAATTACTGCTACAGGAGGAGAAAAAGCCAGCAGGAGAAGAGCCTGTGAGGCTCTTGAGGCACAGGGGTTACAGTTCAGGTTCAGCCCAGAGTGTGTGTTTTCCTGCACGCAATTAGAAGCCTGATTCATTTGGAGAAGCTGACCCCAGAAAGCAAATCACATCAATTAGCTGCACGAAGAGGACAGTGTCAGGGACAGAACTTTCTTTTCCAAGCTCTGTACCGGAGACACAAACCCCTCCAGCAGCTGAGGCAAGCGAGCAGCCGTGCAGCGCCCAGCCTGGGCTCACCTGCCCTGCCAGGAGCGCGCTGCCGTGGGGACAAAGCCGCTCGTCCCCACGGGGACCTGCGAGGGGCCACAGGACCACGCAGCCAGGCAGGCACCAGAGGCTGGCACAAGGGAGTGGGGCTCCAGCAGCACAGGAGCAGGGGGACAGGCAGTGCAGGACTCATCTCAGCGGGAGTTTCTCCCATCAGAAGCAGCAGAAACCTGGCTCTGGGGACTTGGCGATGCCACAGCAGACAGACAGGGAGCAGACCTCCTCACTCCCACGGAGGCACGGCTGAGCCTCCCTGCAGCCCCTGCGTGCAGGGATGGATCCTGCACCGCCACCGGGACGGGTGAGCCTGATCAGCACAGCAGCTGGGTGCTGGCAGCTTGCACAACCTTTAGGCATTGTTTGAAGAAGAAAAGAAAGCACACTTGGACTTTTTTTTTATTTTAACTTCATGGAAACTTTATGAACACGCTAAGTAATCTATGCTTTTACATGACAAAATGGCTCTGAGGGCTGACATCCCGGGGCCTGCCGCTCCACAGTGCATCCCCGTGCTCCTGGCTGCACCCGGGCTGTGCCCCTTGCCCACCCGGCGGCTCAGCAGCACGTCCCCGGTGCTCAGCTGTGCTAACGGAGGAGAAAAAGGCCGGCACAGACACATGCGACAAACAAATTTAAAAGGACACCATGAAGTAAGTTTTTAATAAGCTGCTTCCTTCCATTGTTTACAGTGTCAGGCTTCAAAACCAGACCCTCTCGGCTTTGTTTCTTCTGACTCAAACGTAAGCCCACAGGCATCTGTGCCAGGGAGCAAACATGAGGCTGGCTTTGTTCAGGAGCAGCAAGCAGCACCGCGGGGCCGGGGCGGGACGTTGAGCAGCCACCATTGCAGACAGGACCAGCAGCTGCGTTAAGCTTTAGGTGCAGTACGGAGGGTGCATGCATCAGCCCTCCCTGCTCCTTTTGGTGGAAGTCCCGGTGCCTCGCTCTCCTGAAAGTGTACTGCTGCGAAGGGTCCTCAAAGTACACCTCTCACATCAGAAGGCATTTTTGGAAACGAGGGCCTTCTGTGGAGGAGCCACCGGCGTGACAGCGCTGGGTGATGAGGCCCTGTTCCCGAAGCGTGCTCCTGCAGCAGGAGACTCGGGGCGGGCAGGAGGCTCCTCCGGCTGCAGCCAGGCTGGGTTCTGGTGGGAATGGCTCCCCAGCTACTGCAGCAACCCTGGGCTCGGTCAGAGCACCCCCCTCTCCCACCTTTAAACTCTCCAGTTTGCAGCTCCATCTCAGCTGTTCTCTCCGTTACCTGACCATGACAATGCAACCTTGATCCTGCTCGCACCTCCTGCCCGCTCACGAGAGGGTGCAGCAGAGAGGACTCGACTCACCTCAGCTTTGAGAAGCCCTGAGATGCTGGTGTACGTAATACAGCCTAGGTGTGATAGTACTTTTTTTTTTAAAGCCACTTTTACACGCCACTGTTCAGAGCACGAGTACAGGAGCGAGCAGCTGGGGCACAGCCGAAGCCCGAGGGAGCAGAAGCACCGTTGAGACGGAACCGGAGTCCAGCGAGCGCCAGAATTACATTCAGGAATAAAGCAGCTGGTGCTAGGCGCACACAGAAGGCAAGCACCAGGAGACAGCACAGAAAGGACTGCGGCAGCACCCCGCCGGCAAACCCGCACCGGGCTCGAGAGGATGGAGCACCGGGGAAGCAGCTGACGGGGAATGTTTGGCCACTGTTTTGGGAATGCTCCCAGCACCCAACAAAAATCACTGAAAACAGGGAAGCTGCCTTTGGGCTGGTCACAGGAAGCGGGGAAGCGCTCATTGCCTATCTACAGGTAAACACTATGGCTCAGGAACCGAGCCCTGCTGTTGACTGGAACCACACAGAAGCTTCTACACAGGTACTAGGAGCGGGCCTGGCCTGGAAACACGTCCCCCTCCAGACCAAAGGGCGTCATCTACAATACTGCTGCTGAGGAAAAGAGAATGGAAATCTCTTGGATTGGAAATTAATGTAACAAGCAAGTAAGAAACTGGGTCCCTCTTAGAAAAATGCTGGGCTTTGACCCATATTCCGTGCGTTTCAGTCCCTCACCACCTCCGTGCTGGCCCAGCGGGATAACCACAGGGCAGAGGCTCCTCGGCGGGTCCGTGGGAAGCAGCTCTGGGGGGAGATGGCACAGGAGGAGCAGGGCCGTGCGTCTCCTGCTGCTCCCAGCCACGCTCACAGGAGGCTGCCCCCGAAGGCCCCACGCTGGCTGCACTGCCCTGCCTGCCAGGGGCGTGCTGACGGCCAGCCACGGGAGCCGGCTTCCCACAGAGCTCAGCACAACGGCCCCTGGTCCCTGTCCTGCCTTAGCACAAGCAGTGTTTCCAGTAATATACACTGCCCTCCTACACACAGAAAAACACACTACAGCTTAGTGAGCGAGGAAAACGTAGCAAATGGGAAGGAGCTTCTCACGGCAAGGGGGCAACACAGCTTCCAGCCATTCCTCCCTTGCGTCCAAGCACTGGGAATCAGCCCCTCACGCTTCGACTGTGACATCTGTCCAAGTCACCACCCTTGCCAAGTCACATTTCCCAAAATCAAGCAGGGAAACACGGCTCCCGTCCTCCGCTGTCCCTTCCGCAGCCCGTCGGATGGCCCCCGCCCAGTGCTGCCTTGTCGCTGCTCACCCAGCACTGCAAACGTGCCTGGTCCCCTGCAGAGGCACCCCACGAGATCCTTCACAGCCTGTGCGGGGTGGAACGGCAGAAGGACTGGGAATGGTCCAAAACAATCATGTAGGTAGGGTTTTCTCTCCATTTTTATCTCCCTCTCTTCTAATTTCTTGAGCCACTTATGACAGCGGGCTCTGAAATTATTGTCTGGTATGATAGCTGCTCTCCAGGTCATTCGAACTGGAAAAGTCTGAGCTGTGCCACGTCCGTTTCACAATCACAGAAAATCTTCTGGGTCTAGCTGGGCTGAGATGGTTACAAAGTCTGAAAGAAGAAGCAGGGTAGCATGCAGCAGAGTTAGTTTGTCAGTGATAGCAAAACCACAGCTAGCACAAACCCAGACCTTGGCACCACCGTTTCCACAGTCCTCGCATTTACCCTGACTGCTGCAGCGAGCAGGCCCAGGAACGGCAGGAGAACGGCTGGTTTGTTCCACCCCGCCAGAGCAACACCCACAAACACGGCCCACCCTGCGTCAGTGTCCTTCCCTCTGCAAGGTCCCTACAGAAGGGACATTTCTCGTGACCTCTTTTCTGAGATTCCCACTGCCTCCGCTGGAATCCCACCAACCGTTCTGTCGAGCTGAGGTTAAATGTGTGCTTTGTTGATTGCTGTCAGAAACACTTACCTTTAGTCTCAGCTCTCATCACCTGGGATCCTGCCTTGTGGTGATGAAGAACTATGCAACGAAGTGGAAGAAAACAGAAAAAAAATGTAAATAAGCAAGTCTAAACTCAGATCTATAATCCTAAGTAGAGGGATGGGTAGCAGTCAGGTCAATGACAGATTCTTCAAGTGAAGAAATCACCACTGACACTAGGAGACAACTTCTAGCAGCTTTTCAAAGAATTATGCAAACCTACTCGCACTTCTGGCAGATGTTGGTGATCTTTAAGAGCAGGAAACCGAAGATTGTTTGAGCAGATATTTTCTAAATTAAATCTGCTGCCGCAAACCACAGTGCTTGCGATTCAGAGCCCTGCCATCCCAGCCAAGCCCAAAGGCTTCAGCGCCCATGCTGCCCCTCCACCACCCCGCAGCGGGCTGCGGCGGAGCTATGCCCTGCACAGACGTTACGTGCAGGTGCCGTGCGTGGCCTGGCCCTGCTGCCCTGACCAACTGCTGCGAGCTCGCCAGCCCTGCTCATCCCTCCCACGAGCTGTCCTGTCTCTGCCCTTCACGCAGGCTGACAAATGCATACGACACGTGCTACGCTAGCTTAGATCCACGCACACTGATGTGTTTACTGCTTACTCGGTGGATTTACGTTCAGTTTTGTACGAAGCCTGTATCTGGAGTTAGATGTAGCACTTACTTGCTCGTTCTTCGCGAAGCCGTCTCAAAGAACTTTGTCCTGGAGGCCACGCTGCAAACAGATCAAGAGAGGTCACTCCAGTTATTTGGTAAGGCAGTTTGCTAATTAGATAGCAGGGAAAGGAGCAGTAGCGTTAGCAGACACTGAAGACAATCCCTTTCTAGGATGCCTTTCTGCACTCCTCTCGCCCTCGGCTCCACTTTGCGCTTCCTGCACGCCACTCCGAGCGGTCAGTCCTCGACCGCTGTTAGTCATCCTGCTTATTTCCATGCTCTTGCTCAAAATCCCATGTGCTAGTATAAACCTGCACCCATCCCTTTTTATGGCCTCTCCTTCACTTTTATATGCTTCATATTAAGCTTCCAACTGTCCTCATAAAAAGAGAAGTTATAACAAGTGATTCAGGAGACCAAGGGCAAAGCCCATTCATGCCCTGCAGGTGTGGAGCTGAAACTCACAGCACCTTTCCTGGATTAAGCAGTGAAAACACAGGATTTGAGTCAGCTACGTAACACAGCTCTGCAAGAAGCTTTCAGCAGCAATCAGGCTAAGCCCGGCAGGCTTGGGAACTGTCATTTTTAACGACAAATGTTCTTGCCATCTTGTATCACTACAGGCACTGGGTGGGTGGCCACCCCAAATCTTCGAGCTCAAGGCCGGTGGCAGAGCATCGGGTGAGGGACGTCAGTGCTAGGACTCAGGTGGCAGCCCGAGAATCTACGGCATGGAACGGAAAGCACAGCTTGGTGAACGCGCAGCAGCTGCGAGCCCCGTGTTGGGGCTTCCATGCCATCCACGCCAAACTGGTCCTGGCTGCTGGTGCTGATAACCATGGGGACTTAATCACTTTCTTCTTTTCTTTTTCTGTGTTTTTTTTTTTGTTTGTTTGTTTTGTTTTTGTTTTTTCCTCCCACTGAAGCCAGCAGGGTTTCTGTCTCTTTAAAAACTGAAAGAAATCTAACGATGAAGCTGAACTGCATCCAATTTCCTTAACAGAGGTCCAAGCTGGATCTGTCCTTCCCTGGGAAGCATCTCATTTGAGAGGCTTGTTCAGAGCCAGGCAGGGAGGGAGCTTCCAGTGGCACTGAGATGAGAAGTAACAGAGAAGGTGACAGAAAGGAAACTCAGCCCCAGAGCTATGCTGGACGAGGCTCAGAGCTTTGTTTTTCCCACAGTGTGTTTGCTTTTGCTATGGCCGCGCTCCCTCCCCAGCTGTGCCCTCTGGGCAGAGTCAGAGCTGGCTCTCGCACAGCTTTTCCAAAGCAACTCAAACCCTGCCACTCAAGCCTGCCACGGTGCTGAAGGCAATGTCCACTGGCTCCAGCCATCGCACGTCAAGAGAGCTGGAAGGCAGCGTGGCATTTCTCCTCCTGCTCTCCCAAGGCCCCGGGTAGGTGACGCCGGCTCCCGCTCCTGCTGCCAGGTGGCCCCGCTGTCCCCGCACGCCCCCGAGCCCCCGGGGGCTGGCAGCAGCCTCGACTTACACGGAGGAAGGCATTTCCTCTGCTGTCCCTGCTATCAGGTCCGGCCTCTGCTCCAGCTTCTGAGGGACAGGAGTCCTGCACGGTGGGTCTGGGGGTCTCACCGGGGGGCGCATTATCACGGGCTTGTCGCCGTGGGACCGAGGCTTCGGGACACCGTCAAACTCGCCTGCAAGGTAGATGACAAACATTACGTGCCAAGCTTTGGCAGAGGGCTAGATGTTTGTGCAGATACACTACAGGAGTCAGTGGGCTCAGATCTGTCTGTCTGCTCCAACATCGTCTCTCTGACAGCAGCTAACAGCCAGAACTGGGGAATGGGAGCCAGGACAAGGCAGTTCCCCTTCTACCTGTCCCAGCACAGCCTTCTGACACGAGGAAGAGGGGCTGCTGCAGGAACCTCCTGACAACAAACCCGGTATCATTACTGACTGCAAGGATGGTGCTGGCTGGGAGCTGCCAGTTTGCTTTAATTAAACCCGGGCAGTGCTGCTCTTCAAAAGTGAGGAGCAGCCCCGAGGAGGCCGCCGCAGCCCCTGTGCCCCGCTTTCTGGGCGGCTGGTTCAGACAGGGGGCCACCTCTCCTGCCCCCGGCTTTCTGCTCTGCTCACTGCATTTCCGAGCTTGGCTGCTTTTCCTGCCGAGGTGCAGCTGGCCTCACTGCTCACTTAACCCTTGCAGACCTCGGTCACCCACGCTGCCGTCCCCGACGCCCGGCGCTGCCCAGCTCCAGAGCGCGCCTCCCTGGGGAGCGCCCGCCGCACCCGGCTGCTTCTGCTGCTCCAAAGCGCTGCGAGGGCCGGGTTCCTGCCCTTCTGACCTAGACACTTCCACCGTGACAGACTCCAGCTTCTGATTAGACACAAGCCCAAGATGCTCTTCTATTTGGTAAGTTAATTAATTTGGTGTAAATACTTGACCGGGTCTTTGTCAAACTTTCAGCTACTGAACTGTATAACCCTTTGGTGCGTTAGCTCAAACACAGGGCTCAGCCAAACCTCTTCTATACTTGCCTTTGTAAATTCTGGTCCTGGACTTTCTCCTTGGCAAACTGGTCAACTTGAATTTCTCAGGAAAAGGCCTATTTTCTAATTCTCCAGCTGACATATCCTCTTGGCTTCTCCAGTTTTTCAAAATTATCCTCAAGCTGTCCTCACTAAAGCATGATACAGCGTTCTAGCGCTGATCTGAAAGTATCAATACAGACGTAATACAGCTTTATTACTAATTCAGTGTTCTTCTATTTATATGTCCCAGGATCAACACAGCCGATTTTATTACACTGTGTCTCCAGAACATGCTGTCAGCATGCTATGGTTGATAATGCCAAAACATAAAACTCGTAAGCACTAAATGCAGCCGATGTATAAACCAATTTTAAAAGCTATCTTACTTTTCCAAAGGCAGATTTCCACCTACCATTTATGCAACAAATTTAAATTAAGCCAGTAGTATTAGTCAGATGAATTTTATGTTTGTGCTACTCAGCCAGGCCTTTTATTCGTTCTCTTTATTGTATGTGGGAGTCATTTATCAAGCATACAGCCCAGTTTTTATTTTCTAAATACAGGGCCATGAAGCTGTTAGGGGATGACAGCATCTAAAAAGCACTGGAAAGAGCGCAGGAAAAGCTGGCAAACTGCAGAAAGCAATACTTCTTTTTTTATGACCATCGTCTTGAGTATCTTATAAAACCCAGCACCAAACACATGCTGTTACAGCAATGCGTACCATCCAGCAAACGGCGTCCTGGCAGTGCGAGGGAGAATTTCGATAAACACACGGATACACGAACAGCTACATGCCCTGCTCCGCTGAGACGAACAGCAACAACTCAAATTTGGCCCCAAACTAATTATTGCTACATATTACGTGTTTCTGTATAAAGCTTAATAAAATACAAATAAGACCCAAATAAGACCAAGAGACAAAGTGCTGAAGCAGATGCTCCCAGGAAAGCCTCCATATGCCAGAAGCTGTCACAGAGGGCCTGGCACACGCAGCAACCAGAAATTAAAATGTGAGAGTGACTCAGAGTCACTTTATTTGAAAGTCATTATAGTGACTTTCGCTACTTTCCTGGTTTCTGCTGAGGAGAGAGTTGAAAACCCAGGGTGCTCGTGGCTGCTCAGCCTGGGCACAACGCACGGGGGTGAAGGATACACAGGACGAGGACTGGCACAGACCTGCCCTGGGAAAAGGGCTCGCCCCGCCTTGCTTCGGCCAGGATGCTCACCCTCTCTGCCGCAGACGCCCGGCCGGGGTGCGGGTCTCCTGGCGTGGAGCGTGGGGGTCCTCAGGGCAGGACTGGCCACCACGCCGTTGGCAGCCTTGCCGGCCAGCTTGGCTCCTCCGTCCTGCAGCCTGGCCACCGGCTTCCCCAGGTCCACCTCGGCGGGGGGCCGCGCTGGCTCGTCCCCCCCGGGTCGGGGCGCGGGCAGGCGGCTGCGAAGCAGCGGCTTGGGGGCCTCCGTGCTGATGCTGCCGTTGGGGGTCTGGCCGTAGCGGTCTGCTGCGGAGCCAAGGGGACAGACAGCGGCTGGGTTAGGAACGAGTGCAGGGGTACCGCGTGTCTGCTCCGCTGGACGTGCCTGGATCCCGCGACACTGAGAAATAACAGAACTGGAACAACGCTGAATATGACAGCAGGCGTTCACGGGTTTCTTTTAAATTTGCAGTGCTCTTAGTCATGAGAAGCTTTGTGACATGCTTTTATGTCCCCCCAAAAGTCATTCATCTCACCCCTCTTGTTGTGCTACAGACCCACGAACAGGATGCCAGAGAGCGGTGATGAAACTGATTACACTCTGCAGACTTGGTGAGGTCACACATTTACACCTCTGCTCCTGCTTCGGAAAAGCATTTAAATGCAAGGTAAGAGAGGTAAATGCCCTAGCTACATGAGAAGTCTTGTAATTTTGTGGAGCTGTTTGCATCACCCATCGCACGCCAGTGCCAGAAGGTACACTTGCAGCACTAAGCCTGAAACATCAAAGCTCTGAAACCTGTAACAGATAAAAAGACTTGCAGCCTCTTCTGGTGATAATGTGATCTAGGGTACAGCTTGCAACAATTATGGCAAACCAGGTGCAGAGAGAAACATGATTTTCAATCAATGTGCCCTTAAGTACGATAATAAGGCCCCTACCACTTCCTTACAAGCAAATTAATGTAACAGCAGAGTAGTACTCGGTCTAGAAAACACCCTCACTGGGTCCTGAGGAAAGAGGCTTTGCTGTTCCTGCAGACATAAAACTGTCGGCAGCGCTGCTGCCTCTGCAGCCTGCCGGGACTAACGCGCTCTGCGGGACACGGCTCAAACAGCAGGCAGCGCGGCCCTGCTGTGCGCCTGGCTCCTTCTGCAGCTCCCTTCCTCGGCTGCATCTGCACTGCTTTGCACCTGCACCTCCGGAGCCTCAAAACCCTTTCACTGGCTTCTCACGTGCAAGAACAGAGAATGCTGCAAGGAATACACACTAAACAGAAATCTGCAAGCAGTTTGAGTTGTGAGGTGATGCATCCTCCGGTGATTATGTTTTTTGCTTTCGTCTCTCACTGAACACCAGAGCTCACTTTCTGCCATGCTCGTGCCCTTGTAAATGCAATTCTGTTGTTACTGTCACTGCTTCTGGAAAGGTGTTCGAAGAAACAGTAGGGGTGAGAGAGAGCGAGGGTGCCAGTGGGAAGCTGAACTGACCTCCACTTTCTTCCACAGAAGCCCCAAAAAACACAGGTCTTTCCCTCAGAGGACGCTTGGAAATGGTGATGGGCTTGTGCCTCCGGGCAGCCACCCTGGGAGGAGGCACTGGTGGGGCAGCGCTGTCTTCTGGGGGGCCCGAGTAGATCTGTAACGGCAGACAGGTTTTCAGACGACGCTCACCAGATCAGGCAAGCGGCCTGCCACGCGCCCACTTCGGCCACTGCAGTACTGAGCTAAGTAACGCAGAAAGATCACACAGACAAAATGAGCAGAAGCAAATTAGATCTGATTAAGTCAGCTTTGAATCTGATATTTGCTGAGAAGCATCAGGTTTTCCACACTAGTGAGGCAATACAATCTACAGAAAGCACCCAAACAAGCCACTGCATTGTTTTCGATTTAACACTAAAAACCACTTTGGGTCTTGGCTTACAATGAAGTATGTGGCACCCTAAAATTACCTCAGATGAAATACTGGCATAAAAACAATACTGGTTAGGAGTTGTATCTCCTTTTCTCACTGGTCATATGGCACCTATTTGGTTGGGGTTAATTTAGAGGTCCTTATTTATGTCAGCATTCTTTTTAATAGCCGCAAAAAGAATAAAGCCTTTGGGCAGCCTTTGGATGATATGAAACAACACAGTAAGGACCCACACCAACTGCTCTTGTATTTTTCCCATGGCTATCAGCTGAACTCACAGCAGCCTCAAGGAGCGAGTACTGTGCAGGGAGCGGCGGGGGCTCCGAGGGCCGCAGCTGCGCTGCCGCCCGCAGCAAGCAGGGCCGGTCCCTGCCCCGCGGCACCACCACAAAGCGGCTCAAGGCCCGGGGACGAGAGCTCAGCCCAGCCACAACGAGGCGTGGGGTCACCGCTCCTTTGGCGCATAAGTTGGTAAGCAAGAATGCTGGTATTGTCACACGGAAAAATTCTAAAATGAAGGAATTCACATTCTGATTTGATTATTTTTTTGTAACTTAAACTACAGGCACATTCCCCCTTCTCCCAGACAAAGATAAATTCCTGAAAAATAAAGATGGAGCATGTTTTTCACTCTCGTCCCCCAACTTCTTGCTCCCTAGGCCTCGGCAGCGTGTAGTGAAGTGAGGATGGCAGCAGCCCGCCGCAGCAGCCTGGCTCCCCGGACCTCACGTACCATGACAGTGCACGGGCAGACCTGACCTGCGCCTAGCCCAGTGGTTCAGGCTTCAAAATCAGGATGTTTTGCATAAAAACTGAGTGCAGCTGCTCGTGTGACTCCTCTTGGGGTGTTCAGCACAAGACCCACGACCAGCTGCAGGCTCTGATGCGGTTGTTTCAGCTGCTTTTCTGCCCCACTTTGGTGACACAGAGTGGCTACTGATGGATGCTTAATGCCACTTTGGCGAGGCAGTGCATTCTGCATCCCCGAATACAAAGTCCGGTGCTTATCCCCTGCCTGGATTCAGGGGAACTTGCTGAGACATTAACAGCCCGTGATTTAAAAGCAGCACATCACGCATTATTAAAGCAGCAAAGGATTATCTGCAGCAGAGCAATTTTTTGAAACGTCAGCCTCCTTCCTATATACTGACAAGTATCCGATGTTTTTTAAATAAAAAGAAGTGTTAAGTTCTCTGGATGTTTACAGAGAGGTACCACAGGCTGCTGTTTTCACGAGACGCTTTTCAACATTTGGAAACCATGCTAAAACCCAGACCAAGCCACTCTTTTTAAGGTGTGAGTGCAGCCTCTGCTTTGGTTCTGCTTTTCAAATAAAAATCCAAGTTTAACAACTTGAAGGTACAAAGATATTGACAGACCGTCACATTTAGAAGGTTTGTACAGTGAAGAAGGTGTTTCCAGAGGGATCAACTTATTTAATCGTGGCACTGATATATAAGCTGTGGGAGCAGTAATTATCCGCAAAGACCTCATGAATAGTTACTCTGTCCTTAGAGTCTTCATATTGCACCCTATAAATAATCTCTCTCTCTTCCTCCAGGCTCATTTAAAGTGTTTGGATATATGTGAGCTGAAGATTCTTTCAGCTCTGACGATGAACTTACATGTTCAGTCTAATAAATGCTACTAACTTAACCTTATTGCTGAAGAAATTAAAAGCAAGCAAAGAGATGTCTGGTTTAATTAAAGATTTAATTCCAGCTCCTCGAAGTGGCAGGGTAAATTGTATGTTGACTCAGCCCAAACCATAGGCTGTATGAGAGGGGATGACAGAGGCTCAGTTCTGGAGCAAGTTCTGCATGGATCCCAGTGCACAAACACTTTGCTGTTTTGCTGTGACAAGTTACTTAAAAGCATTTGTTGTGACCTACCAAGACACCGGCATGCGACTTTCACGAGCTTCTTGTGTAGATACTCCTCAGTCTCTCTGAGCACTTTCATCCCGTTTCTGTTTTCCATCTACCACAACTGACTCTCACGCCACCCATCTGGTCTCCGTTTGGTAGCTCTGACTCCACATCCACTTTTACAAAACCCTGCTCTTTCAGCTCTGGCCTCCTCTTCCTTTCCCCAGAAGGGACGTCCCGTCTCACGCACGCTGCCCTGGCTGCTGGGAGCGGTCCCATCCTCCTTCACAGCACCTCCCTCTTTAGCCGATGTCTTCAAACTTCCCACAAGACGTACGAGATTCTTTGAACCCTCTAAGTGTGATGAACAGCTGAAGGATCAAACTCGCTCTTAAGAACCTTTCTTATCAAGAAAGCAATCTGGTCCCTGGTGTCCTGATCTGAATGCAAACGCTGATCAAGTTTTTGCATATTATCATAAAACTCTGTCACCCTCTGGTCACTCTGGAAAGCCTCAGCAGTTATATCAGATATCACAAGGAGAAAGCACCACCAAAGAAGACAGTGGAATATTCTGCATTCCATCAGGGGGCAAAATCAGCTGTTCCCCTCCCCAGCCTTGCCTAAGTCATCCCCACACCTACATCTGAACAGGGCATATGCACAGCTGAATCATTTTCATCATCCTTTCGATATTTGTTTGCTTTGGTATTTTTCCTGTTCTAACAGTCAGTGTCATGTCTTGGATCGTGCCTGCTGAAAACAGTTATGCTCTGGTTTGGCTCCTGACTTCAGCAAAGGAAAGAAAAGTCCTCTAATCTCCAGATATTGAACAGTTGTTTGGTTTTTGTTTTTTCCAATAAAGATTTATCTTATTTAAAAAGAAAACAGCAAAAAAAAAACAGACTCAGGGTTTCCTTTGGAATTAACTAACTGCAATGACAAGAACATATCTGTTACACTTCTTGTTTGGTTCTGAAGCATTTCAGAAGAGTGTATTTTAGAAGAAAAATCCCAACCCAGACCACAAAAAAAGGAGCCAAAGCTCCAAACCGTTGCCACAGCAACAACTTGCACGAACGCGACGGAGCAGCTCGGAGCTCCGTGGAGGCGCTCCCCGGGGCTGCCGCCTGTACCTTCCCGAAGTGCTCGATGAGGATCTCAACTACTATGTTCTGGAACTTGATGTTCATCATCGCTGCCACGGTGTCCTCCTGTGCTCGCATGAGGGTAGGTCCAAATATCACCCCCATGTTGGATGGGGACATCAGATTCTCCCGGCTGTGCTCACATACACTGTGGGCAGGAGGGAAAGAAGCAACCATTATTTTTTTTCTTATTTTTTTTTAAAGCCAATCCTATTCTAAGAAATGTAAAAGGTGCACCAAGAATCAGCCACTGAATTTTCTGCATTTTGTTTAACCAGAATTTGTTTCCCAACCCTACCAGACAGAAAACATGTCTCTATGGCATGCACCTTCTTTGGCTCAGGCAACTGTCTGGGAGAGCAACATGCTGGCAGCATTTTTGTTTGATCTCTTTCAACTCTGCAAACAAAAGTCATCTGTGCAACACATACACAAGAGGAATCATTTAATTTGAAATACCCTATTTATCCAAAACTGACTTTTGGCATTTTTTGTCTCTTTGAAGAAGGACCAAATGCAGGGAGGAAACTGGGGGACATTTCTTCTCAGAAAGAGCGGTCAGGCATTGGGACGGGTTTCCCAGGGAGGTGGTGGAGTCACCGTCCCTGGGGTGTTCAAGAAAAGGTTGGACCTGGTGCTTGTGGACGTGGTTTAGTGGGTGACATTGGCAGTAGGGTGATGGTTGGACCAAATATCTTGAAGGTATTTTCCAACCTTAATGATTCTATGACATCTTTGGAGGATTACAATAAATCTCCACAGCTTCTTTTTCTGAGAGAATCAGTTTCCAAAGAGCAGAACTCTCTCTATTCAGCAACTTTCAAGTTCTGGAGCAACATACAAGCCTGTGGAGCAGCACAAATTATTGACTGAACACTAACCACCTAGGTGGACACTACACGTTCGCATCCTACGCGTTTCACATCCTACACTGAGGACCAAAGGAGAGAGACTCTTATGCTGAAATTTAATGAATTCTGACTCTGCACTGTAGCTCTGCTGTTAGAGAGGTTTCTGACAGCATAAAGGGGGCAGGGAACATAACTTCAGTGTAAACACTTTAAGGAATAAACATAATGATGACAAAACCAGCGTTAGCTTCATCAGCCTGTAAGCCAGGCACTCTCGGTTCTGCCACTTCAGCAGAGAGGTTTCTAAAAAACACATAAATGTGTGCATGGAAGGCTGGCAGCAGATCCCAGCTGGATCGCACAGATTTCCTCACCCCAAAAGAGAGGGCATAGCACCCAGGGCCAAGCACTTGGCTTTGAGTGAAAGGATGTGCAAATGGCAGGGCGGCCCTACCACAGTCCAGTTTTGAAGGAGTCTTCTCCGAAGATCCAAAGCAAGCCTTTTCATTCAAAAGCCGTTGCTGCTGTTAGCCCTGGTCCTTCCTGACCCCTACACAGGTTGCTTGCTTGCTTTTAAGCTTCAGCATGGCTAATTACACCCACTCCCCCGTGGGGTGGGGACGGCAGAGTCTCCACAACGAGCTTTCACGTTTGGTGTGATGGGAAGGCAGGAAATCTCTCTTTTACCCAATGCAATGCTGGTGCCATCACCATCATTAAGTTACTTCTCCAGTTACTCACTGGCAGAAGCAGGTGAAAGAGGTGCTGCCCAGCACCCCCAGGCATCCACTGCCAACACGTCTGTGCACTCACGGCTTCGTGCTGCTCTAAGGGCTCAGCCCACTGAGCTGGAGACAAAACCAAAGCGTGCTTCACATTCAGCCCAGGGGCACAGGTCTTACAGCTGCTCCTGAACCCCAGACCTAATGTTCTTGTTAATTGGACTGAGAGGCGACAAGTTTATGGCTCTGCTCTCTCAGATGGTATTTTCATTTTAGAATTATTCCCTGCTTCGTGCTTGTCAGAAAGGGAGTGAAAGCGGCAAGTAGAAAGAGAAGCATCACTTGATGCAGTGGGTAGCACGGATAACCATACCATTTGTGCAGTCAGAATGTAAATTCCTAGGGGGACACTGGTGGATATGATTTTACAAACCTGCCACAAAAAAATGCCTGTTCTCTTGATTCCATTATTCCTTTTACTTTGGCTTTAAAGAAAAACATCTGCTTACTTGACTAGGTGTCGTATGAGGAGCTCTAACATCTCTCTGTTCTTGTCAGGTAGTTTATAGACCAGAGCGTGAATGGCTCCCAGCCTGTAGTCCAGGTTCTCAGATTCTGGGGAGAAGGAACAAACAAAGAAAAGTTTGTGCCTTTTAAAGTAAATGCATAAAAGAAAGGTAAAGCCAAACAAAATCTGTGGGAGCTGTTCTGTAGGCTGGCTGGCCAAACCCAGTGATGGAAAGCAGAAGGAAAATGAGATTACATAGCAACAGGGTAATCACTGTGGGAAACAAAATGAAGTGGAAAGGGGAGAAAAGAAACTTGAAAGGGAGCTCGTGGCCAGACTCTCTAAGCACAGGGCTGGGGACGCCGGCTGGGTACGGCCGGCTCCTGCCCTTCGCCCCGCACACCGGCACACCTGGGGAACCGCACAGCCCGGCTGCTGGGTATCTTATCAGCCCGGAGAGCTGCAACGCCGAGCGGCACAGCAAAATGCACTGCCGGAAAAAAAAATGGAGTCCCTGACCCAAGGAGGTCACTTTCAGAAGCATAAATAATCAAGAAACAATAAATTACTCAATGTGAGAAGAATAGTGTGGGATTTTGGTGGCTGGGAAGCTTAATGGTGCAAGTTTCTGAAGGAGTGTAAGGAAGGGATTATGGTTTTGCAAATACCCAGCCATCATTGGTTTAATCAGTACTAAAACTAATAAATCTTGGGCTTGAGCACAACCAGTGGGTGGTGGAAAATTTTCTTTGCAAGAAAGAACAAGTGTTATTAATTCTCCAAGGGTCCAAACCAAGGAGAGGCAGGGATCTTTCCTTGCCTCCTATTGACTTCAAGGAGACATGGGGGTGCGAAGGATGCTTTCATCCCAAATGCTTCCACGTGTGCCGTGAATTTCCAAATGCCAGCACTCTCATGCTGAGGCAGATGACTAACTCCCTGCACCCCCTGCTCTACCTCAGCGTGCTGGCTCTCAGCAGCCTGAGGACGCAGCCAGTTCAGAACTATTATGGCTCATTTGAAATGGCCATTATGGCAGCACAGCTGAGGACTGGCTGGTTTAGCACAGGCCATGCCACGTTGCTTTGCCCGTGTTACTTGGCTAATCTCTGTTAATATTGGCTGTGACTCAGTCCCAAGAGGTGCAGGAGGGAAACGCATTTCATGTGCCGGTAGATTCTTTGGACTCAACATCCCGGGACAAATTTCATGACCTAAAAGGACCACCTCACTCTGCATAGCAACAGCATATCACATTCCTTCACAAGCTTAAAAATAAATACACCAATACTTTTGAGAAACAATTCTTCTGGGACACTTGTGACGATTTGTGTTCAGGTCAGCTGAGAACCCCTGGCTCCCAGACCCTCAGAAAGCATGCAGCCCTGTTACAGGGAAGCATACTGCAATAGCAAAGAAAAGAAGGGAAGAAATACCTTCATCACCTTGCCTTAAAATTAAGCACCCAGAAGAGAGGGTCACTCCTGCTTCTACAGCAGCAAGTGGCCACTTAACTCTGGTACAGTCTAGCAAAGCTTTTTCAAGTGATTTTAACATGCACTTGCTCTGAGTATGGTAAAACCAGGAAAGTACTCTTCCAGTCCTGTGGCTTGTGGTGTAACTGACTATTACGGTGTGGTTTTGCCCCCAGGGCCCTCTGCCAACCCTTGTGCAGCTCCTCCTCCCCACAGGGCTCACACGGCTCCGCTGCCCCAAGGAGCACCACAAGCCCCGGGACCAGCTGGGATGCAGGGAGGGCTGCGTGGCAGGGGGCATTCAGTGGCGGGGCAAACCCAAAACACGCTCCGTGCCCAGCAGAGTGATCAGCACCAGGCGAAAGGAAGCCCCTTCCACCTGCTGCTGAGGGGTCAGGGCTAGGGGACACCGCCAGGGCAGCAGCAGGACTTACTGGCAGCCAGGACCAACTCTTTGTGGAGCTTGTACGTCATGACAGGTTCAGACAGGTTCCTGCAACGACCAGAGAGAAAACTGAGCTCTGCAGGGACAACGCGACCGGCTCACAACTGATCTCAAAGCAAAAAGGTGGGCAAATCTGCTCGCCTCCAGCCCACCGGTTCCCCATAGCATCTCCCCCCAGATGGCATTGCAGGACGTGGCATTTCTACAACAGGCATATTTCTCATGAGAGGGAAAGAAAAAAGATCCCTTCCCCTTCCCAAAGCCTTCGCTGCTTCGTCCCCCTTCCCAGCAGGCAGATGTTACCACCTGGCCGTGCTCTCAGCTTTCCACCCGACCAAGCCCAAGCTCCTTTGCCCACCCTGAGCAGGGGGGACCTGCAACGTTACCTGAGATAAAACTTCAGCGAGCTGGTAATCGTCTTGATGTCCCAGTCGCTGCTTTGGAGATCTACATCCCCTGGACATTTTGGATCTGGAGGAACAAAATGGCTTTAAAATAAGGCTCATTTTGAGGTTGTTAATAAAAGCACACCCTCAGGGAGGGTACCCATTGAGACAGACAAAGCTAGAGCAGCACATGAAGAACGCTGGTGATTCTCACAAGGGGGAAAAGCAGAACAACAGTACTGGCATCGGTATTTCGGAAAGGCTGTTACTCAGGATGAAGAGAGTGGTGCTGAGGCAAAGGAAGAAGCAAAAGGTAGCATTTTAACAGTTAGCAAGGGCGCATTCTCTAGTTTGCTTTTTCCCAGCGCAGTCAAAACTGGCAGAAACCATACATTCTAGCAGATCCAAGATAAGCCTTCTCATACCCCAAATAATCCAGCCTTCCAGCTCCGTCCCCTCCCTCCCAGCAACTCCCCTGACGGCCGTTCTGGAAGCATCCCCTCTTGCTGCAGAGAGAGGAGGGGCATGGAGAAGGAAGCTAAGCTGGGTGGAATCGTGCTTCGCTCCTGCCTGCCCTCCCTGGCCAACCCATCGTCTCCGCAGTGCGATGAAGCGAAGGACACGGATGGAAGAGGGGGCTCAGCTGGACTAAGGAAACAAACTGCACGACTTATTTTTAAAAAGAAAGAGGACTAGGGACAGAAAATCTACCTCCTTACTCAAGTTCAGGACAAAACTGTTCTGCGGCAGTTTTTTCCGCTCAGTGTTGTTGGACTTTGTGTTGTGAGCTTGTACGCAGTGGGGTAGCAAGTGGTCAACCAGAGGGATGAATATTAAATAAAATGAAAAGCCACTCACAGCTGGGGTTCAGAAGGGAAAAACACGGAGCGGCTCGCAGGGAGGGTGAGAATCAAGAAGCAATAAAAACTTAGGCTAAGTAATTAGTCATCAGGCAAGCGTAACTGAATAGCTGAAGTGGCTCCGTGGGAATCGGGTACAGCTCCGTGTCAGCACAAACCAGCCGATTTAATAAACAGCAACAATAGTAAGAGCAGTAACAGCCTTTGGATACTACAGTAACATCAGATGTCCGCACAGGGAGCTGAAGGAAGCTGGCGCATGCCCGAGGCATGCAGATACCAACGTAAATGTACTTTTTGCTCTAGCCCCCTCCAGCAGCCGGCCACAAGGGCTTGGCTGTGGGTGCACGAGGCCCTGGGGCCCGCGTGGCGGTGTGGCCACCTGCCCTCACCCGCACGAGTGCAGGGACAGGAGCGATGGCTTCGGCTGGGTCCCTGCCTGGGAACGACGCTGCTGAGCCCTGTGCTGTTTCCCACTTCTTGCATAAGGACTACCCAGTAACTAACGTGCCTGTATGAAATGCAGGACTCGGTGCACAGAAAGGCTTCCCACAGCAGCACGTACACCGACTTGTCCATGGGAAGAACAAGTCCCTCCCCGCAGCAGGGACGCCTGCAGACATTCCGGAGGCACGGCAGGTACCTGCACCCAGCCTGCCGGAGCACAGCGTGGCTCAATGGTGGCGGTGAGGTGCGAGCGGACACGGTCCAGCCAAGGCCATCTCCTCCCGCACCTGGGAGCAAGCATCCCCCTGTGAAGTGGGTGGCTCAGAGAAAACAGCCCGCAGGAGGTGCCCAGCCGAACACAGGCTGAGCTCGGGGTCAGGCAGTCCCCGTGGGACACGCACCTGAGGCTCTGCCAGCTGGTGCCGGGGTCAGGCAGGCGTTGTGGATGCTGTGAGGAGATGGAAGCGCTGGTTCTGTCACACTTCTGCCACCTCCAGTCCTCAGAAAGCCTTCACAACTGTCTGTCTGCTTAGGATGTTGCAAAAGCTCTCACTGGCTTAATCTGACCTTTATGAAGAATGATTTCAGTTCTGAGCAAAAACCCTAACCCAGGTGAATG
This sequence comes from Stictonetta naevosa, assembly GCA_011074415.1. Taxonomy (NCBI): domain Eukaryota; kingdom Metazoa; phylum Chordata; class Aves; order Anseriformes; family Anatidae; genus Stictonetta; species Stictonetta naevosa. The sequence goes on from CM021700.1 coordinate 632,962, forward strand.
GCCTCGCTGCTAAGGTACGGTACACGTCCCCACCACCGTGGGGTGAGGGAAAGGGACCCCAAGTTTCCCCTCCTGGGCTGCTGCAGGGTTGGCACTGCTGGGACCTATGCAGACAAGCAGCTCCTGAGGCACGGCGCTGGACGGGCATGTCCAGCAGCAGTGCTGTCTGAACACCAAGGTTCTCGGGACCATGCTGCTAATTAACGCGGGAATTCCACCCTGTTCTCATCCCCACTGCCTAAGTAAGGATTGGGGCATTGGCTTTCATAAAGAAAAAGGAGCCGGGATGGCCAGGTGGGCCCCAAATGTTGCTGCTGCCCAGCTGTGGGGTGACACTGGCAAGCCTGTGCCACGTGGAGGCGCGGAGCAGGGGAGGCGAGGGCTCATCCCTGCTGGCCCTCGTCCCGCTCCTGGGGCCGCAGCGGAGCACACCCCGGCACGTGATGCCAAAATGCCTGAGTATTTTTAGCACGGGGTGGGAGAAGGCTTGTCCCCACAGCTCTGGGGTCACCGCCTGCCTTCATCTCCCCGCTGCTCCCATAGCCTGAAATACAAGTTGAGCCAGCAGCAAACGCGGTGGAAAGGGAGAGAGGACAGGGTGGGTTGCAGAAAAAAAGCTCAGAAAAGCAGGGAAGGGTGTGCCTCAGATTCACCTCGTTTTGAAAGCTGATCCTCTTCACCCTTCTCAAACAATATAAAAATATAACAATCTAACCGCACGGAATAATTAATTCTTACCAAAAAAGGCATTCAGCAACTTCTGCACCTGAATATTGCTGCCAACCGTTCGGTAGACGCCCTCTGTAGAGATCCCTAAGCACAACAGACCAGAGCGTTAGGCAGAGCCGTCCTGGTGGAGGGCTGTCCAAAAGCACCATCTGGCGGAGCGACAGCCTGCTGGGGAGCTGCACGGCTGCCCCAGCGCTCCTCCTGTCCCTGCAGAGCACCCCTGCGCTGCCCAGCCCCGTGGGGACAGTCCCCCCGCTCTGCTCCTCTCCCAGCCCGTGGGACTGGGACGGGGCTGGCTGCGTCCCCGAGGGGCTTGGACACGCCAGCACCGCCACCTTCCCGTGGCAGCCCCGAGATTCAGATGTCTGGGAGCAATTTGTCCTGCTCGGACAGGCTGGAGGGTTGGTGAGAGCCCACACGGGGAGGTGTAGGCCCCTGCCCCGCGTCTGCCCTGACTTCTGCCTAATGGGCCTGAGCAATTCCTTACTCCAGCGAAACCCTGCCTCTAACTCCAGCACAGAGAGCGCTTCCACAGCTGTTTGCCTGCAGCCTGATGGTCAGCGTTCTGAGCCAAAGACGAGAAACTGGGGAATGAAAACACCACAAAGGTGAAAATTCAGTCCTACCTGGAACTTGGTATGACAATATTCCTAGTAACGCCTTATTTCTGCTCTTTTGACACATGTTCTTTAGTCAATTAAACAGGACTGCCTTTTAACCAACACCGCTATGCTGAGGAAAATGGAACACAATTCGGGGCGACGGGAACGAGGACACGCCAGGAGGGCAGTCACTCCTGGAGGCCACCGCGGGCACCTTACCTTTCGTTTCTACCGCGTTGATGCACTTCCGCACAAACTTGAAGCCGACCTCGTTCAACTCCACTGTTTCAAACAAGGGAAGCAGTGTTAGCTGCCGCAGCACCAGCATGCGGTTACTTGCGGAAAACTGCTGGGAAGGGGCCATGCGCAGCCACCACGCAGCGCTCCGGCACCGCAGAGCCCGAGCGCACAGCCGGCCCCAGGCGAGCCTCTGGCTGTTTGCTTCATCTGCATCGCGTACGTGCCTCTACGAAAACACAGGCGTTCCTTACATCTTGGCAAGGAATTACTAGTTTCATATGCTCTCGAGTTTTTGTTGAATTTATTTTGAGCTGCAGCGTCTCCCCCTGCCCCCTTCCTGTCTTTAATAAAAGAAGTGTGAATCAGAGTCCTGCCACATGTGAATTTGTGTCTGATAACGACTTGATTAATCATTTCCAGAGCACTGCAAAATCTGCAGTTACATCTCTTCCACATCATAGGATCATGTAATTTCTACTTATCTACGTGATTAAATTAAAAAGCAACAAGATAAATAAATAAGAACCCCACAGCTTTACCTGCTGCCTGAGTAAAGAGAACACAGGTTTTTGTTCCAGCCGATTAATCACAGACATTGTTTATGCCTATCTTACAGGCATCATGAAGGAGGCAGAAAGTTACAATTTTTTTAATAGATGTATTTCAACTTCACTACTTCTGCTATTTTTTCCAGGACATCTGGAAGGATTCTCCAAGATGTACTGTGAAACACCTTTCTGTTCAGCACCAACATTTATACCGAACCTCTCCCAAATGACTGTGCTAAATACGGACTCGCTGCAGACACGAAGCGGGAGAGAGCTCTCTGTTTTCTTTAATTCACAGATGAGACTAAGAGACAGACTTGAAAGATGTATTTCTGTAATCCAGCTGACTGGGAAAAGCCTTCTAGAAAATGGAATTTTAGTTGAAAACTCCGCATTCAAATTTTTATAGTCCAAAAATCCATACCACTTTAGCTGGGTTTCAAACTAAATTTTGGCTGAAAATATTGACTTTGAGTTAGCATCTGGAAATGAAAGTAAAACATTCCTTACATTTAGACTTAAACATAATTTTGGTTTTTTTCCATGTTAATACACAGTGAGATTTACTTAAAATCTCCTGTAGAAAACCCAATACTTGGTGCAAGTTTGCTCGCATGCTTTAAAGAAAACAACTTTTCCCTGGAAGAAACAGACACATTTGTACCACATCTGCACCCAGCCACGCCGCCTGTGTGGTGGGGAGCTCCAGGAACCAACCCCATGCTGCCTCTACCTGCTAGAACCTTTGTTATGTGAAACACCCTCAACCTCTCTCACTGACCTTCTCTGTTATTTTGGGGTGTAGAGATGCAAATTGGACTCTGCCTGCCCCTGGCTCTCGCCATATAAAATCTGCACATTGCAATCAGTAACTTGTATCACTGGCAGCTCACTCTTATCTGGCCTTGGTATCAGACACCCTGATGGAAAGGAAAGAAGTTACACTGCTGTCCTGGACATTACACAGCCAGTCTGCAAAATCAAAGAGGAGTGTGTCTGCAGTGAAATGCACTGCCTGGCCTCAGGCCAGCCTCACGTATCAGAGGAACAGAAACAGAAATGACTCACTTTCTTCCTGCTTCGTGATGGGACTGTGGTAGATCTGAAAAAGGGGAGGGGGTGGAGGAAGAAACAAAAACATAATGCAACGTGACTTGATACTTTTCAAAGGAAAATGCAGCACCCCATAAATTGTCCAAAGTCAATCACAAAGAGCAAGACAACGCCCCAAAGAAAGTAATTTCATAGTTAAGCAAGCTACCATTATCTATACAATAAACAAGCTGGCTGACTTCCTAAATTTCACTGGAGCAACTGTTTCTAGGAAAAGGGTCTCCCAAAAACTGAATAAGAACTTTCATTTGTCCTTTAGGTACCCTGTAAAAATGACAGCTGGACAGTCTGGCACACGTTTTTTTGTTTGTTTGTTTGTTTGTTTTGTTTTGTTTTGTTTT
>CM021700.1:636634-677230 GCA_011074415.1 Stictonetta naevosa
ACGTGGTAACACATCACGGAAACTGAGCGAGCACCTGCCATCGCATAAGTGAATGGCAGTCTGCTGTGAGCACATTGACCCTCCCTATCATTCCAAGGTGTTTTCTCTTTATGTGACCGGGGAAAAAAATTGTTGTTGAAGGTGCCCATGTTCCATCTCTCTGCTCCCACGTCTCCTCAGTGCATCAGCAGTAAGAGCCCTGAGCTACTCCATCCAGCAGCAGGTCAGCGAGTGCAGCCACTGCCAACCCTCTCACCAGGAGCGCTTAGGGGAAGGCTGCTCTCAAAAGGCGAGGGGAAACCAGGAAATGTGTTTTCCCATACTGCCCATCACGCTGTCTGTTTACAGGAAATTCTGTAAAATGTAGGAATCTGTGCTTTGCTCACGTTAAAGGAAGGAAATAACAGCCACAGGAACACTGGCGAGCACTTGTGCAGGGTGGCTGCTCACACCAGACTTTACAAACACTGCTCAGTGCAGGTACAAACAAAAAAATGCTGCCATGCAGATCTAAGAGGGAGTTTTAACTGAAACATCGATTCTTTCAAACTCTATAAGGCCATGGATTTTAGGAATTCTGGCAGTTGCAGATAAGTAGAAAAATGTACCAAAGCTTAAAGGGGGGAAACCAGCATCCCCACTGCAAGCTGTGGAGAACAGATAGCATGAAATCCAATTACAGACGTGTAGTAGCTGAACTGATGCCCTCAGTTATGCGAAAGCAACAGCAGCCAAGCGATACCTGTAAAAACGACCTTTCCATAGGTGGCTTTATTGATCTTCCTCAAGACCCACCAGCAGAGGACACTGCCTGACAGCAAATGCACAGCTACGTAATGCTCCTCGACTACTTACTGGCTCTTTCCCGTCCATGGCTTCCATCCACAGCCTTCGATTAGCTTCCGAGAGCGCTTGCAGCGTGATGGTCCCAGACCTATGCAGAGTTTGCCCGGGGGCAGGCAGGAAAATGAAGCAAAAGTTATTTTTTAATAAACAGCAGAGATCGATTTCATCCATTTTTACAGGGCTTACGTTTCTGGAGGCCATTTTAATACTAAGCATCTCACCTCTCATTAGTTTCAATGTCGAAACAAAACCTTTTGTCTATGGAGTCAGTCTTTCTCCTTACACAGGACTTCAGTGTCAGATCTAAGGTGCTCTAGAAAAGAAAATTAAAACCAAGATCAGAGGAAAGAAACGTGGGAGAGGATTTAAGGGTTCTCAGCCCCCTCAGTCTGCAGCCTAGCATGACGCTGCCCATTGAGACACACGGCAGGGCCGCATGCTCCCAGCAGGCGCCCCGCTCATCAGATGGCTCCGGGGACACGAGCACAGATGCTCCTTCCCACCACTCGACAAAGCTGCAGCTAAGACTGCGATCACAGGCTTTGTAAACCAGGTTTCCCCTCTGCAGTAACAAACTGTTCTAGATTTCACAGGATTTTCCTGCAGACAAGTGCTAAATATCTCAGTAACAAGCAATATGCTTCCGCAGGGCATAAACCTTCCTTAAAACAAGCCTCATGAGGGACTCACTTCTCTGAGAGCAGGACCGTGCTTGTCTATTGTCTGACAGGGTTGGATCCTAATTTTTATTGGGATTAAGGAGGGCTATCAATTATCCACAGCATTCATGGCCCAAACAGCTTTACACAAAATACCTCATAAAAAAAAGAATGCTCACTGACCAAGCCTAGCATACACATGCTCTGATGAAAGGGCCGGGCCTTGGCCCTGTGCTTTAATGACCCTTTTATTTACAGCAGAGGCAAACAGTAGGCAGTTTGTGACATGTTCGTAAGACGTCCACGACCTTGCAGGAACTCTGAAGAGACACCCGGGGAACTTCACAAAGAACCAGACCTTTGTGGTGGCTGTGCAAGCCTGGGACGTGTTGTGCACCACCACCGCCACACTGCCAGAGCCCACAGGAGCTCTGGGCAAAGCGGATCACGCAGACCCAGGGCACGCCAGCAGCACGGCGACCTGCCCCAGGATCGTGTTGGGTTTATGCACGGTGCTGGTGACCTCCTGGCTGAGCTGTGTTTGCTGTTTTTTATTTGTTTGTTTGTTTGTTTGTTTGTTTCAGAGCACTCTGTTGTTGGGGCATTTGAAGTTGTGTGGCCAGCTATGCCCTGAAGGTGCAAATTACCAGACTGCAAGAGTTTGGGAAGGTGCTGATCTAAATTTTTATGAGCCCCTACCTGCATTAAAAGGCTTTAATAAACATGTTTACGACACAGATGATGATAGATCTCTTCAGTCAATAGTTTGGACGTTTCTTTGCCCTCTGCCAAGGGCTTCCAAAAAACACATTTTGTTTTACTGCTGCACTGTGCAGAAGGCTGCCAAAGAACACAGACCATGAGATCAGGAACTGGAGAACAGCACGCCTGACTTGCAAGTCCCCAGGGGATGCTGTTCCATGGCAGAGAGGTGGGCGGGTGGACTCAGCTGGAGTCCGCTTGCTGTGCTCTGAGCCACGGTCTCATCCAAGTCTGCATCCTGCCCCTTCCCTAGCACATGGAGGAACCGCAGGGAACTCCCAGATGTTGGTAAAAAACGAAGTATTTTGTATCAGGTCCCCCAGTCACCCTTCCTACAATGGGGGGCTGCTCTACTCTGGATATGGATTCAGGAAGAGACAGAATAGATCAACTGAAGGAAAACTTGGCGACCAAGTCTGCAGACATCCCTCCAGGAAAGTAACTCACTTGCTTAGCTCCAGGCTTCTGGTCCATGGGGGTCATCCTTAAGGTCTTTGCCTCCTTTTCGTATTGGCAGTAATACTTCACCCAGGAGATGCCCAGCGCCCCTGCACAAACACACGGGAAGCAGGAGTCAGCAGCAGTGCACGAGTTTGACCAGCAGCCTGCTAGCACCATCCCTAAAGGGACAGCACCACCCATGCGGGGTCCCAGCCCCAGGAGGGGCAGGAGCGAGTGGGAGCACCCCCAGGGGCACGTGGGGATGCCTCCATCCCCATCAGCTCCATGCTGGGGGGGGGGGCAGGACGGAGGAGAAGGAGCACGGCGTGGCTGCTGCCTCCAGTGCCCTCCGGAAAGCTGCTGGTGAAAGGAGGTTTGTGGGGCTCTGGTGGCAAGCCAGACTGGTGTGGCAAAGTCCAGCCAAGACCTACACTAGCATGATCCTACGTGTCTCAAATGCTTGCTTCACATGGAGACCTCTATTTTTGCCTGTCAACAAAAAGTTGGCAGTAAAGACAATGGCACCTTTAAAGCACCTTAAAGTTCCTATTTCCTTCACACGAAGATTTGCTGCCACTTTTCTTTGTTGTCTTACCTGAACCCCATTATATGAAATACTTGAATTGATACATTTTCTGCAATTTCGCTTTTAAGTTGAAGTTTTTCTTTTCATACTCCACTTGTAAGGGAAAAATAAATAAAGGCAGCAAATACTCATTGGCATGCAGAAATGTGCAAAATTTGTCTGTGGTCTAAAATTACTCTGTATGTGTTTTCTCTTGAACACAGGATAAACACACGTATAAATATATTTGTATATATAACCCCCCCAAAATAACTGCTTACAAAATAAGCTATCTGTAGACTCCGAGGCCACAGCTCTCTATGCAGGCTTTTGTCCCTCAAGTGTTCATGCTTGCACGACCAACAAGTATTTGTAAGACACTGAATTTGACAGAGTTCAGCACGGAACCACAACTTTTGCTGCCAGCAGGTGAGCCTTCAGCACTGGTTAACACTTTAGCTCTGCTCACAGGCACTCAGAGACGTTGCCTGTCTGAGCCACTATGTGAAAGACACGCAGTACAGAAGATGGCACACAAACTGATTTAGTTGGACAAGCTCAAATACCAGCGTTCTCCCAGTCCCTCCTCTTTGCCTGGAGCTGGGAGACAGGACCTCTGGAGAGAAGGTGGGGACTGAACGCCCACAGCTGTCTGTGAAACCAGCACCAGGAGTGCTGACTTGCAGTACGTGCATGCATTTCACCTGAAGTGAGCTGGTATAGGAAAACAAATAGTAAAAATTCAGCACCCAGCACATCATCCCAAACGGAACTCTCAGCATGGGAAGAAGTGAGAAGTGCAGTACAAATACCATTCCTGTAACCACTCAGGAACTACACATGCTGATGTGGGCTAAAAATGACCCTCTTATCAGTGAGAAGGAAGCTGGGCAGAACAGCACATTCATTCTCATAGCAGGCAGCCGAGGTGCGATCTGCCAGAGCTCCAGTCTCTCCAGCTAGAATGAAGTGATAAATCTCATCTAATTCACGCACAGGGCAATTAGCTCCTTGCTTACATGGCTGGCGTAACCTGGAGAAAGCTTTGTGCTACCACTAAGAAAGCTGCCAGCTGCACTGCCATTAATGCTGCCGCAAGGTCCTGAGCCACCACTGGGCACTGGGAGGCACTGGGCTGGTGGCACCTGTGTGACACACCCACAGCCATCCCGTGGCCAGTGCTGCCCAACCACAACGGGCTGGGAGCTGAGCACAGCCCTGGCAGCAGGGCTCCAAGCCACACAGCCCAGGCTGACGCGCTCTGTAACATGTTCAGTGCAAATAAAAAGCATTACATTTCTCCTGAGTGTACAGATAGCCCTCGATGGTTGGCTGCCCAGGTAGCTTGCAGGTTAGGGGGGCTTCCTTCATCCTTTTCTTGAGGTCTTCCAGCTCCTCCCGTGTGCTGGAAAAGTGATTCCTTGTCTGTTGGGGGGAAAATAAAAAGAGGTACATCTGAACAAGAGCAGAGAGCAAGCCTCAGGTATTAATGATAAACATGTCAGCCTCAGACTTTAGGTGCCCTGGCAGAAGTGTATCAGTCTCCAGTGCACAAAATGTGAAAGCCACTCCACAAATTCAAATGAAAACTCAAACCAAAAAGCTAAGAAAGTGAAAGCCATAAGAACACCGGGCTTTTAAAGAGGGTTGAAGAGACAAGGTTTAACATACCGAACATGGAAATGGTGGTGAAGAGTCATGACTGGGAGGACACTTCAGTTCTTACAATAAAAGAACCTTAGCACTTTTTAAGGCTAGGTGGAAGAGAAGGAAGCACCTGAACTCCTCTTTGCACTGTTATTTAGGTAACAGGTGTGTTCTCCTACAAAGCTGGGCCGTTTTTCCTCAAAAGATCATGCTACCCTGCTTGGCATGAAATTGTTTTTAAAGAGTTGTGTCAGTGCAGGGTACAAACTCAAGGCGTTTTTACAAACACCACTCACACCAATTAACGAGCCAGCAGTAAACTTGGCTTGGCATAGATTTATGGCTGTTGTTGCACTGGAATGAGGGCCAGCCATGAAAGACTGAGGATAAAACAAACAGGATGCAGTGAGTATACCCTGTGAGTATACCCTGTGAGTATACTCAGTCAGAGGAGGAGCTTACCAAAGCATTTAGTAAGCAGACACCTCAAACATGAAGGTTGTAGGCATTTTTAAAAGTCATGTACAATTTCAACCTCATGAATCTGGAAGAAATTCTCGGGTTTACATACAAGGATAAATGACACAATTTTAATAGCCCCTTCTGGACAGAATCTGTGATTTCTGAAAAACACTGTAACAGCACCCACAGACTCTTGTGTGCAGGAGAGAAGGAAAGGTGTGTGAACTAAGGAGGAAATAATTTTCTCTGCACCTCCCACAATGCAAACACGGACAATCTATTTTGCATGGAAAAGCCTTTCTACTAGAGGAGTTTAAATACAAAGGAGAATAGGAGTCACATGTAAAAAATATTTCAGCTGGGCAGGAACGTACATTCTGCAGGCTGAGCTGAAGCTGCTGTTTGTAAGGGAGGAAATCCTGTGTGAGCTCAACTGTCAGGTTGTTGTAAGTGAAGAGGCTGTGGAGAAAAGCCAGCACCTGCAAAGGAGAGAAAGGACACAGATTAAACTCCTTCTAAGTTTCTAATCAAGGAAAGAAAAGCAGGAAGCAGGGTTTCAGAAATTACATATACAATTTTCCTACAGTTTTGGAATGCTGCGAGTCTTAATGTGACTTACTGACCACAGCATCTCTAATGCTCAGGTCTGCCTCCCACAGATACACCGTCTTGGTAAAACACAACCTGAAATGCAAGACGCTGCTGCGGAACCAGAAGCAGGCCTGCAGACAGCTTGTCCACGAGACCCGTGCGATCCCACGGGCAGCCGTGTCCAGCAGCAGGGCAGAGCCCCCACGTGTGCAGGGTCCCTGCACACAGCCACGAGCTGGTACCGCCGCAGCCTGTGCTGTGACAGGTAAGCAGAGCAGACTTCTCTGGGGACAGCTAATGCTCATCAAAGGCAAGGTGTCCAAGGCAATTCGTAGCGAGACCTCTAGCTTCCTACAGTGTCTGGCTTGCTCCTCAGGATTGACTTACAGAGATGAGAAACTAATCTGTGGCTTTGTGGTGCTCCAGCAAACAGCACTAAAGGTGCAGAGCTGCAGCAAGCCAAGTGTGCAGGTTAACTCCTGCTCCACCACCGGAATCCCCAGCACTGAATTCAGCCTGGTAGCTCATCCCTTCCTGCAACTGCCAGCAAGCCAGTATATCCGAGCATCAAACGGTAAGGGCTGAAAGAAAAGGAAGCTCCTACCGGCTCAACAATGCTGAATTTCTTGCTTTCTTGTACTTCCTGGATCTGGTACACATACTCAAGGGATGACTCAAAGAAATTGTGCCTCTCTTTGTCAACTTGAAGGTCAGCCTGAAGGAAAAAAGGGTTAGGTGAGAAAAAGAAAAAAGTAACATCCAGTCTGATAGCATTTGACTAGCATTTGTCTCTCAGCCCAGAAATAGTCCTGTCCTCACTTAAGGAAAAGCCTGCTAAATGTGTCCAGCCCAGGTGCTGATCACTTTGCACAGAACCAGAAGACTCGATCACTGGACATTGTTCTCAGGTCCACCCTTTTCTAGCTCCCTGCCCTTTACAGATCCAGAACCTCACAGCACTCTGCAGGGACGAAGCCTTCCTTAAGTGTATTTGGTATTCTAACATCCATCCTCCCTCCTGACTCCTGCTGTGACCTGAAACCAGCAATTCCAGAGCTGCAGCACAAGGCAGGACAACGTGGCATGCTGCACTACCACACCTTACACAAATTTTGCCTTGCAGAGGTGTTTGGAACTTGATCTGGCAGATCTGATTTGATCTAACTGCTCTGGTGTGGGCTGGACCGGCTGGGGCTTTCCTTTCTTGCTGCAAATACGTGGCAGCAACAGCAGCTCGAATGGGCACCAACCCTCCTCTGCCTGCTGCCACTGCCACCATGGCCCGGCTGCTGCAACTGCCCCTGCAATCACCAGGAGCTAGACAAGAAACTGGCAAAAATAAAAGCTAGTTAGTTTTAACCAGGTGAGTTCACTGCCCTGTACTCTGAGGGTGAGAACAGGTGGTGGCAATGCAGAAAGCCACTGCTGCTGCTCAGCACTCTGATCTGAAGTACCACGTCCACATCCCTGCTCTCACCCATCTGAATAAGCTCTAGGTGGACTTATGCTTATGTTCAACTGGTTACTAAAAGAGATTATTTCCCCCCATATTTTAAAATCTAGAGCAGGTGGTGGTGTTGCTTCTGGAGTCGACTCTGAGGAAAACTCCATGCACACCTCCTGTAAATGGGACTCCTTCTTCTTAGAAGATAAATGCAAGTGGCGATCCAGCATGGAATAAAACTTCTCACCATCCTTCTCAAACTTCTTCTTCCTTTCCTGTAGATGCAAGAGTTGAAGCAGAATCGGTTACTGGCGTCCTTCAGATAAGAACATGCAACAATGCCAAAATCTGTTCTGCAATTCAATATTCCCACGGAAAAATTCTGGTGGGCCCATTAGAACAGGAGGCCACTTTTCCTTCACTCTGCTTTCACCAGGTAGTTCCTTACTGGATTTAGTTATGCTTCGAGAGTAAGCTCTGGCAATGCATCGTGGTACAGGCACTCTAAATATTTTCTCCTGTCAGCACTGTAGAAGAAGCCCCACAGAAGAGGTACCGTTCCCCTGCTCGATCTCTTCAATGTCCAGTAAACTTGAGATACACTAACGCATCAAAACCATATTGCCATTCCCTAAATGATGTTCACATAGTTCAGCATTAACTGGGTAAGTACTTTAACGCCAAAAACATGTCCAGGATAAGAAAAGATTTATTAGGAGTCTGACAATTTTCTGTTTTTTAAGTTTTTATCATGTTTCCAAAATGTATGAGAATGAAAGCAGAAGACTAGAGGGTGATACGTGGGAGGGAAATCATCATCTCCTCAATGGCAGTGTCAGGAACAGAGAACAGAAACGGTGCAGTCAAAGCTTATACAACTTTTACTGTGTAGTGCCCTGTTTGCACACAGCCCAGCAGCGTGGTTCATCAAACAACAATAAACAATGGTAAGACATCACATCTTGGAGGTCTCCTACAGATGGTCTGCTTCGTATTGACCTCATTTACACCTCAAACATACCAAACACAGGCAAACATGAAGTGTGGGCTGATTTGTTAAGAAAGACTCTGCGAAGGAATCCCTGTAACAAAAAGGTTTGCTTACACTGACAGTTCTGAAGGGGTTAATGTCTAGGACAAGAACAAGAAGATTAATTTGAGAATGAAACCCAGAGAAAAGCTGAGCTGAGGATGTGCCTGTTGGCTTATGCCTTGCAGCGACTGTGAAACCACAGTGCACTACGGCCATCAAGAACCAACCATCAGTAGGAGCCAAGTTAACAAATACTCATGTAAGATGGTGAGCTATCTGTGAGTGCTGAGAGGGAGCCACATTGCTGAAATAAAGGAATTCCAGCCAGCCAGCAGCCCCAGTGCCAGGTCCAAGCAGATGAGAACTGGTGTCTACAGGGTATGCAAAGAATGCCCAACCCCTCTGGGCAGTTTTTGAAAGCTCAAGAAGTGGAAAGCAGAGTTAGGACACCCCAGCCGACTGTACAATTGATATCTTCCAACAATTAATTCCCAAAAGCCTTGAAATGCTGTTCTCTTCAGCAAACACACACCAATACCACCAAGAAACAGACCAGATGGAGCCTGGCAAACTATTAAATATTAGGTATTTTGCTCACGAATTCAATAATGACTACAAAGTTTGAGGCTGTGGTTCTTAATTAAAGTTCTTTTTCTTTTTTTTTCAGTCAGTTCTCCTTCATGAAGTTTTGTTTCCCTGTTCCACTTGCATGGATTATTCAGCCCAGTAGGATGTCATACACCGTGGGACACGTGGGGGCTCCCGGACTGGCGCTTTGGCTCAGCATGGCTAGCTCATGGTTAGCCCATGCTCATAGTGGCTACTGTTGTATTCCCTCTGGAAGAAGAAAAGTTGTGTTCACGTGGGCACACACTAGGAGGCACCTGAGGGTTGTTCACTGCAGCGTATGAAGCTTGTACATCGTGGTGGGCAGCACACAGTTCCCAATGCTATCCACCGTGGGTATCATCTGTTAGAAAAGGGCAAAGGCACCCAAATCTAACAGCTAGGTCAGGTCTCCGCCTAGCAATGGCTCTCTCTGGCTTTGCTGGAAGCGCACCTTGCCTCTAGCACTCAGGCTCGTGCTGGTGGACACCTGGTCCTTAGGAGCACCTTTGACAAAGGTCGGACGAGGTTACTGCTGCTGCCTTCCTGAGGAGAGGACTTCTCACCCCACAAGTCGTGTTTGCTATTGCCAAGGACAAATACTACAAAATACTACAAAATACTACAAAATGCAGTAACGCTTGCAGAGGCAACAACTCAAATATTCCTGCTTATTTTTAACTGCCCAGAGGACAGCAGGCACCTTGCAATGACAAGACCCCTGAAGAGGATCGTGGGTATCTTCTGGTATCACCCTGTGCGTTTCAGGGATACTGCAACTCCACGTTAGCAAATGTAGGCCTCCGAATAAAGAGGTCCAGCCATGAAATCCAGAGAAGAGAGTCCTCCAAGGGTGAAACCTAACACAAGAAGTGCTGCAGCTGAAGAGCTGATGCCAGGAAGAACTGTCAGAACAAAATAACGCCCTCATGACTAACGCCGGTGATGAGTAAATCCAAATCCAGAGGCAGAGAAACAAAAGTGCTCGTGAAGTAGAAGTTACCCTTTCTGTAAAGTCACGCTTCTGAGCGGCCTGCCAGTACACGGCACGTTTAATGAAAACAGGAACCTAGGCTTATTTCGATTTTTGTAAGCAGTCCCAAACCCCACGGTGTTTGTAGCACGTGCCACAGAAGTGCATCAAAGCAGAGCTGCCCCGAGAGCCCGCGATGGCCAGAGCAGCATTGCAGGTCTGCAGCTTGCACCCTCCTGCTGCCAGCACGTTGCTCGTAAGGCAGACGGCGATGCCAGGAGCGGGTTTAAAACACCATGCCCAAGCAGCCACCCCATGCATGTGGCGTGCCAAGGAGGTCTGGGGAGCAATGGAAGAGCTTTCCTGCAGCGGCAGCTCCTTCAGGAGGAGCCTCCTCCTCCAGCAGTGCCCACACCAGGCGGGGAGCCCCAAGCTCGTCCTGGGGCAGAGGGAGCAGGAGCCGTGCGGGGCCGGGCTCACCCACGCACAGCTGTGGCCATGTGGAGAGCAGAGCAGTGCGAAATGGGCTTTGGGGCATGCGAATGGAGGCCTGCCAGTCATTTTGCACTCTTGCTAATTAACATATAACTGAAAAGCAGAAGGATGTACTACAAATCCCTCCTGATTTTCAAGCCAAGGTTTCTAAGAGCTTGTTGGCTGCTGAACAGAGCACGCCAAAAAAAAAAGGAACACAACAGAAAAAAACAACACCCAGGCTGGAGCACAATCTGGAACTACGAGCATTAATTAGTTTGCCATGAATATTCAGCAAAGGGCAGCATTGCCTTCCCGCTAAGATTTGCCGGTGTTCAAGTCCAAGCAGCCACCCATCTTTTATTTGTTCTCCCAGAGATACCGAGGCGATCTCAGCCCAACACAGCCAGCACACAACCAGCAAAGGAAGGTGCTCTGTGACAGCTTCGCTCTCTGAGCTGCAGCAGATGCTGGTGCAGTCAGAAACGAGCAGCCGGAGCCGCTGCACCCAGCTGTCAGCTCCAGAGTGCTGTATGTGCGCCGGGCCCTGCCCTGCACGGGAAGACGCCCGTGCCCCGTGCAGGGGGCTCGGTTCCAGCCTGAGTGAGAGATGGGGGACGGTGAGAGGGACAAACGGACCTGCCAAAACTCGCCTTTAACCAATTACTTGCTAATTGGGATCCTCGGAGGTTCCCCTCCTAGAAGAGGCACGGTGAGCAGCAGGCAAGGAGCCCAGCTCACACGGCTACTGGTCTTAAACCAAACCAAACGCAGCTAAAGGAGACACACGCTGCCTGCCCGGAGCCCAGACCCCCGAAGGCGGCTGCAGGGACTCGGAGGGCGAAGGAGCACGGCAGGAGGATGCGCGGGCTGCCGCTGGTGCCGGGCTCCCCCTTGCCCTGCAGAGCAAACTGAGATGTGGCTCTGAGCAGAGCCTGCGAAACTCTGGCTGACGAAGGCCTGCAAACATTAAGTGCATCTGCTTCGGCTGCATCTCCCGCCTCGGTACGCTCCTCTTCTCTGATGACAATAATCCTGCTGAAATCACAGCAGAGCTACTGGCTCCCCACACGGACACCCGGCAGCGGACACGAATGGCGATGTGTTCGTGAGCGCTGGATGAAGAAGAAGACAGCGAGTAAATTCAAACTGCAGATCGGTTTGGGGAAATCACGAGCTGTTGCTCGGCATCGCAGAGGAACTGAAGGTGCGGGACAGGCTGTGTGCCCGGCTTCAGCTGAAAGCACTCAGCTGGTAGAGGGCAGAGGAAAGAAACAAAAAAGAGCAGCGTGTTCATATTGCAAAAAATACTTCATGCCCGAGTTTTCAACTAGCTTTTGTGATGCCTCAGAAGTTAATATAAATATATGTATATATGATTTCTAAGAAGTAAAATGCTGTTGAGGACCATAGGAAGAACATTTCTACAAAAACACACCCGGTGTAACCTGGCCTGTTTTCTTTACCCACACCATTCTTTCAGAGGCTCCTTAGATCTCACCTCCAGTAATATGAAAGCAAATAGAAGTTGCTATCCTACCTTCATTTTAAAATTATTAATAAAATATTGTTGTGGTTTAATAACAGAATTAACCCGTTCCTAAAAGCACTTGGTATCTCGTGTCCCCGCATGAGGATGCCTGTGGCGCTGCCTGGGCTCCGCTGCAGTCCTGGAGCTCTGGCAGCGGGCGATGCTCAGCCTTCCTGGGCTGCTGTGGCGCTGCCTCTGCTGCAACGCACGCACAGGGCTGAAGCACAGGGCTGCAGGTCGAGGAGAACACGCGCCAAGTAACATCGTGCTCACTTTGGTGGCTTCAGGCCATAACCAAATACCTTCCTGCTTCACCTTCCCATTTGCAGCAAGCACATCTCTCGATATAGCACATCTCTAGATAAGAGCTCCACCATCCCAGCTACCACGGCCACACATCGAACTCTTCTCATTTTCAAGCATCACTGCTTTGCCCGGCACACCTGTGGCTCAAAGAGCTCCTGCTGAAGAGAAATGGCCTGTGGCAGGATACAAAATCCACCAAGCTCATAACTCGGGCTGAGCACGAAGTCTAACATCCATGAATATGACCTAACGTGAAATGAAAAACACAAGCCATCCCATGCTCTCTCTCCTTCAGCTGAAGCCTGCACCCCTCAGATACCATTCACGTCTTTTCATTCATTCTCCAATTGTTGGTTCAGTTTGAGCAGAACAAGGTTCCAGGGCCCGGGCTGAGAACCGTGTCAGCTCAGGGCATCCTGGATGCTCTGTTTTTATTTGTGATGTTTCTGTGCACAAACATTTACCACCAAGTCACAGAAGGAGCGACAGTCCCACGGCCTGCGGCCAGCAGAGGACGGCTGGGGAAGGAGGTCCTAGGGAGAGCCCGGAGAGCTGCCCCGCGTGGAGCTGAGCACAGCATCTGGCAGCAGAGACGCCGTTCAGCCCCGGAAAATGGGTTAATGCAGGCTCAGATGTCTTAGACCGTCTGGCTTCTCTCCACCCAGAGTGATCACAAAGACCCAATTCAAACACTCTTCCTATCTGGCTTCAGCATCTTGCACAGAGAACAGAAAACATCTCACAGAAGGCGACTCTGCCAAAACATGGGAAACGAACCAGAGGGCACAAGCTCCCCCGCCACATCTGCGGTGTGCATGGCGGCCTGCCCGGCCTCCTCGCGCTGCCTGACTCAGGAGGAGCTTGGGGCCCGGCAGCAGCAGAGGCGCAGCACAAACGGGGATGGAGCCATGGACTGGTCCTCACCTGGCACCCCTGCTTCACGCCTCCTGCTGCCTGGAGACACGCCGCGAGCGGCGAAGGGCCACGGCTCCAACGGCGCTGGGACGAGTGCTGGCGCGGGCACACCACCCCAGGCACCACGGGGAGGTGGCACAGCTCCCAGAGGACCTTGCACCCCGAGGGCTGCCTCAAGAAGAAACAGCCTGAGAGGCGTTTTAACACTCATCCTAACATTCACAGGCTGTTGCCCTCTTGATTTAAGTGTTCCATAAACTAAAAGGGGAAGAAAAGCTTGACCTTGTTCCTGTGAATCCTTCCCCGTGACCCTTCTCTAAACGCTTGCTGGCTCTCCGTTAACGCAGAGACCAGCCAGGAGGGAGGCTTCTCAGCGCCAGCACGGCCGTGCCTTGGTTCCGCAGACGCCGGCAGGACCACAGGCAGCGGCGCGGGGTGCCCGGCCGGCGAACACGAGGGGCACGCTCCCGCTGCTGCCGTTTCTCAGGGGTGCATTGTACAAACACTGTTGTGCAGGGGGATTTTGAAGGGCAGGATGGTGATCAAGTATCGTTTCTTAAATCCTGTATTTATAAAACGTCAAAGGCTCCAGATGGGCTGGGCAGAATCCAAGCCCCAAGTGTTCTCCAAAACATCTCCATTTCTGAGCTGGTTCAGAGCCAGCCCCATTTCAAGCTGCTGCCGAGTAACGTGGAACCTGGGCTTCTTGATAGCAGACAAGGGAAAAATAATCTTTTCTGCTCAACATGTGCAGACCTTGCTTTTCATAGTTTGTTTCTTTAAAAGTTTGATCCATCTGAAAGACTCATTAGATGCTTTATTTAAATATTTCATAACAAAAGCCCTACGACTATAATCAAGCTCTGATTGCTGGCCTCTGCTGCTCTCCCTCCCACCCCCGGCTCTACCGCACATTTATCAGGGAAAGTATTTTACTCTCTATAACATTAAATGAACAAAGGGGAGAAAAGAGAAAGAAGCAGGGAGTATCTCTTGATCA
This sequence comes from Stictonetta naevosa, assembly GCA_011074415.1. NCBI lineage: Eukaryota > Metazoa > Chordata > Aves > Anseriformes > Anatidae > Stictonetta > Stictonetta naevosa. Next base: position 650,890 of record CM021700.1, read on the forward strand.
CTCTTTGAAACAAGCATTCCTCGCTTGGAACAGAGACAGGGCTGGTATTAGGCCAGAAGAGAACCCAAAGAATTCAGGAAAAGGTTTTGGAGCCTCCTATGATTGAAAAATCAGACCAAAAGTCACAGCGCAGACACTCTCACTCCAGCAGCTGAACACCAGCATTAGGGCAGTTTCTGAAAGCATGAAGCCTGCATGTAGTACAATTTTAAAACAACAAAAGCCAGGAGGAAAAAGGAATAACATAGTAGTAGAAAACAAATCTGTTTAAATTTAAAATAAATAAATAAATCTTACCTTGGTGAACCCTATTTGCTCCTTCCGAAAATTTTCCAAGGGTTTGATCAGCAAATCACTAGCATTTTGTACCTAAAGTGCGGAGAAAAACACTTTAATTACAGGACGCAGATTCATTTTCTCCTAAACAGAGGCTGAACAGGGCTGGGAGCCAAGAACTCCTAGAACTTTTTAAAACATGTTTGAATACAAACTTCTCTGTAGACAGGTGAAGTCCCTTAACCTCTGTATCCACTTGTTCCCATTTGCAATGCACCGAAAACTTGAATCACAGCACGAGAGGCTTTGGGGACCTCTGGCAATTAACTGAAGGGGCTTCCCCAGCCTGCCATCTGTGCTTGTACCGCTGCACGGTGAGCCAGACCTCCCCGCCCAAAGTGCCGTGTTACTCCCCCGAAATCCCCGGGACCAACCTGCCGGCCCCGGGGCCCTTCGGGACCCCGCAGTCCCATCCGCGCCCCGCAGCAGGCACGAGGCCAAGGCAGGCTTTGCTCCTGCCGCCCACCAGCCGCAGCAGGACCAGGCGGGGAAGCCCCCGGGGTCTGTGACCCGGCGCTCTGCAGAGACCCTGGCAAGACGAGCCCTTCAGAGGTGCCGGCCACCCCTCCTCTTGGCAGAGGGTGGCTGCCGTATCTGCAGGGCGAGGAGAGCAGGGCGTTCGAGGCAGGCAGGCTGTGTGCGAGCACTAACTAGAAGCAGCCCCAAGCAGGCACAGCTGCTTGTTTATCTCTCAGAGGCATGGAACAGGACAGACAGATTCTCAAAATGCTCCGGAGACTTGTCAGCTCAGCTGGGTCCCAGCCTACAGCAAGCCGCCCTGCCCTGCCTGCTCTGAAGGGAAGGGACGGGGCGGAGGAAGACGCATTGCTCCTGCTGCTCCCCCCTGCCCCTCTGCTCAGGCCTGCGCGGCCGCTGCACGAGCCCTGCTTTCCATGACCGCATCCAAGGCTGCTGCATGACAGCTGGGGAAGAAGGGAAGCCTGCCTTGCCTCCCGTGCTGTACAGAAAGGAGGGGGGGAAAGAAAGGGACGTGACGCCATGCTGGTGCAGACCTTTCAGGCAATTTAAAGCTGATGAACATAGTGAGAGTATGAAACCTTCTGAGGGAGCTAAGGAAAAGAGTTTGGTCCTGCAAGTAGAGGGCAAAAAAATCAGTAAAGTCAGCCAACATCCCCAAAAGCAACCATGATCCCTGAAATGATCCCTTCCACCCACTTAACCCATTGCGAAAGAAGCCGTTGCCTGGGCTGTAATTAATAAAGAAATACCTTACTGCTTTCCTCTGGCCTCTCACTTGTTTCCTCCCATTGCCCCCTCTGCCTGTGCCCCGCGGAGCAGGACAGCAGCGTCCCACCCCTGCGGCGCGGGCCCAGCCTGGCGCGGGCTCTCCCTGCTGCACGAGGCAGGAGCGAGCAGGGCCAAGCAGCTAATTCCTGGCACGCTGTAAAGGCTCTCCACCGGGCCTAACCTTCGTGTTTTTCCTGGAATTAGGAGTGAAATGGAAAGCCAGCACTCGTTGCATATTGAGGAGTTTTGGAGGCGAAGAGGGCACACCACCACAGGGGACAGCAGGGAACAGATCGCCCCGCAGGACCTGCGTGCTGGGAAGGGCAGGGGCATGGAGGGGCAGTGCAGCTCCCGTGGGGGGAAATGAAGATATAAACTCTTGCTCCTTAATCTTTAAGGTTCAGTTTCACCACAAGAACAGCCTGTTACCAGCTATCAGATACCCTGCTCCACAGAGCAAAGCTGCTGCAGGCGGCGGCACCTCGAGCGAGCCCGGCGGTGCTGGGCTCAGCAGCGGAGCAGCTGCTCGGCACTGGCTGCTTGGGGCACTGGTGTGGGACAACCTCTCCCCTTACCCCCAGCACCTTCCCCTCTGCTGCTCAGGACACGCAGCGATGGCACCACAGCTCAGACGTGGTGCAAACACCACGTCCCTGCTGCTGCCCGCTCCCGCACGATGGGAAGCTCCACACCGAGCCATGTGCTGTAGTTCAGCCACGATTTGGCATTTAAATGTTACAACCAGGCAGCGACTACCGGAGCGCGGTCAGGATGATCTTACCATCATCGATCTCTCAAGCTCTACCTCCTGGAGCAACTCTGCGAACTCCTTGAAGGACTCAGCTGCAAAGAGAAGAGAGCTTTGATCAGCAAGTGGCACCTTTTGGCAGAAACCAAAAAGGTTAGCAGCTGTTGAAAAGGTTATAGGCATGGACAACTCTCCCCACAATGTTAAACAATAAAACAAAAATGATCTTAGGCATCAGCAGTTTTCTTGGAGTCCAACTGAAACAAAAATAACATGAAACCTTTCCTTTAGCAAACTGAAAACACGAGGCTCACTCAGCCTGGTGGAAACAAAGAGACCAGGTAGGAGCACTGCACCGCCTGCCCGCGGGAAAAAGGGCTGTCACAGAGCGGGCACCATCTGCCTTCACGGGGCAGGGCCCAGAAAGCAGCTCAATCTGCAGCAGGGCAGACTGAAGGTAGCCGTCAGGGGAAAACCTTTCCCACCATGTGGGCACGAACAGCACTGAAACGAGGAGAAGTCCCGATTCTCCAGGAGGGCAGAGAAGAGGCAGGACCAACACCTACCTGTGCGTACGGCGCGGCTGCCCGCAGGCTGCCTGGGGACTCCTCCAACTGCATGAGCCTGCCTGGGAACTATGCGGCAGCGAGCTCGCCGGCACAGGCCAGCGCTTGCTGGGAGACGTGCCCACAGCTCCGCGGATCCCCGCGGCTCCCGGGGCCGCAGCCTGCCTGCCCCACCGCCCTCCTGCCCAGGGCAGCGCCGCGGGCAGCTCCCACGGGATCTCGCTGCCCTGCGCTTCTGGCTGCCACACGGCTGGGTTTCCTTCGCAACATCTGCAGGAATCCCTTTGCTTTGTATGCAGGTCAGGCTCTGCACGCACAACAAAGCACACAGAGGGACTTGACTGACTCCTGAGCGATTTAAGGAACATCTGAGGATTAACCAAAAGACGGCTCAGCAGAGTGCCTCGTACCAGGGCTCCTGAGAAGGGCAGCCCAGGAGCTCTGGGCAGGGGTAGCAGGCAAGGGAACAACCCGTGCACACAGCGAGGGACGTACAGCAATAGCTGATGCCACGGATAAGGGGAGAGGATGCATTTTTGCCCTATCTGCAAACTGAGGGCCCCGCATCCACAGGCAGGACCTTAGGAAAAGACCTGTCTTTCTGCTAAAAGCAGCCGGGACACGGCTGCACAGCGAGTGAGTGTGAACTTGGAGTGCTATGGGACTCGCTCGGCAATTGCTGAGGCAGACAGAGAACAGAAAAACCACAGCCTCGTGATACAGTCATTCAGCTGCCATCATCAAAACGTAACCTTTCTGATGAGTCAGGGATTTCTGAGCTCTTCTGAGTGAGAGCTTCAGAGCCCCGCACATCAACGTCCCAGCAGTTTACCGTGCACTACCACAGGGCTGACAGGCTGACTTTCACCGTGGTTTCTCGGGATGACATGAAATCTGAAGTGCACACACAGATGCCATGAGCTAAGTACAAGGGGCCTGAGCTTGGAAAGGAATTATCATAGGGAGAAAAAGAATCCAGACCTGAAGTTACAGGGAGAAAAAAAAAGTTACGGTGCCTAAAATTTTCACTAGATGTGGTGTTCTTCCTCTGCAGGATGCACCCAGGCACACATTTCCTGGCTGCAGCTGCGGAGCAGCCCTGAATTTGTCCTTGCACCACGGGCACGTAGGGCTAGAGCCCTGCTGCGAGACCCACGGCGGTGGCTGGTCTGTTCTCGCTGCACAGGGAGGCAGCGAGGACGTGTCTGGAGCACGCGTCCCCGTGGGAAGGAGCTGCTTGCGACAGACAGCGCCAACGGAGCGTCTGTGTCCTGACTCGCACTTGCAGCGTTCAAAGCCACTACCTTAGGTGCACGAGTGTCAGCTCGCTGTCTGCCTACGTAACAAGATAAAAGCACACCATTAGCTATATTTGCAGATCAAACGCGTTCCCTGAAGTACGGCAAGAAGAGCTGTCAATGTTTTGCTTCGTTCCCATATCCTGTGCCTCAAATCAGCTCCTACGCTCACGCACATCCTTATGCCTCAGAAGCCCTGTAAGAGCTGGGAAGTGCTACAGAGATGTCAACACCCTGCTCCTGTTTGGGGAATACGAGAGCCTTGCAACGCCCTGAGCTCAGCCCCGCGCAGACACTCCAGATTGGCTGTAGGAGGAGGAACACAACACAGACTTTTCGTACTGGATAATCTGGGTCCTCCTCTCAGGAAAGCAAAACAAACACAACCCAGCAAAAACAGAAATATGGAAAAAGCGCTCGTTTTGCCCCGGAGTATTTTATATGTGCTGTGATCCGTTCTTGCTTTCCTCCGCCCTCTGTCCCCTTGCACCCTGTTGTCCCCTTGCACCCTGTCTGTCGTTTCCAGCTGCCTTCCCCACCGCCACCAGCCGAGCGCTGGGCACTGGGGCAGGAAGGCGCCCGCCCGCCACGGGGCAGTGAAGGAGCGGTGCGTGTTGGAGCTCCGTGCCTGCCAGCAGCAGAGGCGATGCGATGCTCCTCTCCTCGGCTGGCTGCTGCCTTCAGATCCCTCCATGCCCAGAAGGTAGCTTATAATGCAACGTCTTCCCCTCCATTATCCAGATGTGTTTGGAAATTCAGCACCTCTATTTCCATTAGATTTGGAGGCTGATTCATTTCCAGCAGGCATCACCTAGCAACTTTCCATAGAGGAAATTGGATTTTGAAGGGCAAGCCACAATCTGCTTTAAATAAAACAACCAAGAGAACAGGCTTTACTTCCTTCCCTTTTCAGTGACGGCTCAGACCTGACATCAGCACTGTCAGCTTGGAGCCGCTGTTCACACAACAGCCTGACAAAAGCTGTGGCTATTTTATAAACGCCCCGTGTCCCGGGCACTCCGTGCCCCACCACCTGTGCCCTCGGTGCCCCTGTGCCCAGCAGCAGGGCCGGACCCCCCCACGGCTGCAGCGCTCCCTGACGTCCCCCAGCAGCAGGGGGTGCCTGCCCCGCTCCTCCGGCCATTCTGCAGCGATAGCTAATCCAACAGCAGGATTAACTTGAAAACCCTGGGTTTAGGGTGTTCAGTGCATTTGCTTCAGCTTCCCGGGAGCAGCTGGCAGCTTTGTAATCGACACAACATGCACCAGGCTGGCAGGGTGGGAAAACAGGCTCAGGATTGCTAATCCCAAAGCAGCTGTGTGGGGAGCAGCAAGACACACGTGCCACAGGCCTCTTTCCATGCAGGCAGAGACTGGGAACTATTTTCCATATCATGACACATCCAGCAATATGTTTTTCCCGGCAGTCCAAAGCCCGGTGCCTTTTCCAGGACAGCATGGGGCTGCTTTGTGTTTGCAAGATGTCTGCAGCAGAGCACACGCAGCGTTAGGAGCAGCGCCCATCTGGCTCAGAACACGAGGCCAAACGCCCCAAGCTGCTGCAGTCCGGCTCTGCCGCGGCACACGGGGACGTGGGCTTAGCTGCAGGGGCCACCCAGGGGACAGGGACGGGGACAGAGAGCGGCTCCCTGCCACGCTGCGCATCCTCCTGGTGCTGGGCAGGCAGAGGAGGGCTGGAGCCACAGAGAACCACAACAAATTATCTGCGGAATCAGGCATGTGTAACTCAACCCACTGAAGTGCAGCTTTGTAATGTATGCTACCGAATAGCTTTGCTTTTTTTCTTTTTAAACTGCAAGTAACGTGACAGATACGCTATGCATTAACTGGCATCTGAGGAACCTGGCTCCACATTCTGTTTAGTCATCATCGATGCCAGCAAATTCCTAAAGAAGGAGAGGTTTTCTCAGTAAGTAAACGTTTGCATCCAAAAGAAGAAAACTTACCAATATTAATCTCGTCATCTGTTAGGGTGTCTCCAATAAAGTCAAACTGAAAGGACTGCAAAGTCTGGGAGAATTTCTGCACTGCTGATGAGTAACCTGGAAAAGGACAGAGCAAAAAGAGTGTGTCTTGTGGAGCAGTTACACAGAAGTCTTAAGAAATTTAGCCTGAATGTAAAACACCTACAGTGAGGCAGTTAAAAAAATCCAGTCATCACGATCTTAAAGCACTTTAGAAAATATAGCAGTGTTAATAACCAACAGAAGCTGCAGAGAGCATTCGCGTTCGGAGTGACTCAGTGCTGCTGAAAATGCTCCGTAAGTGCATGGAAGCAGCCAGCCGTACGAGCCGCCCGACAGCCCGGCACGCAGCGGCACAGCCACCTCCCCTGCAGGACAGCAGGCAGCTCCGGCGCAGCTCACCGCCACCTCGGGAGCGCTGTCAGAGCCCTGAGCAAACCGAGCACCGCTCACGCATCAGCGTCTCGTCTGAGCACGGATGCTGTCAGACAGCTAATTAGTGTTCTAAGCAATCTTTTCAATTAGAAAGGAGCTAAGCCTGTGGAGTCAGAAAATAACTGGGAGGGAAAAAAGCGGGGTTCAGAGGAAGTGCTCCTCTTCAGGGGAGGCAGACCCGAACAAACAGGCCCGAGGAGAAGACAGCGAGCCAGCTGACGGCAGCAGGCTCACGCGGTGCTCTGCCGAGCGTTTGCAGATGGCCCTCGGACCTGCTTCTGTCCCTCTGCTGAGGACACTTGCAGTCTTGAAGCACAGACACTTCCTGATGGTGGTTGGTAGCTCAGCCCAAATTATTTTTGGACTTTCCAGAGAAGTTTCTAGCCAAAAGGATCCTTTGTGTCTTTGCATCCTGTGTGGCTGCTTCGTAACTTTGTCAGTGGCTTCTTTGTTGTAAACTGGTCTGATTACATTGGCCGAGGAGCTTCCACAGGGACGGGGCAGCAATAACACAGAGCAGGCCCACAGGGCACGACCACCTACCCCGGGCCAGCTGCGGAAGCCACAGGCACCGTCTCACCACGGCAGGCACCGAGCCCCTCTGCTGCTGGCGGAGCACAGCCCCAGCCCCAGCCCGGGGGCGCAGGCAGCAATGGGGCATGGGGAGAGCACCGTGAGAGCACCACGGTCTGACCTGAGGCAGCCTGGTGGCGTTAGGGGAGGCAGAGCATCCGCACGGGGTTACGGCTGCCTTGGGCCCTTGGCTTTCATGCCGTAAAACAGGCAAGAGAGCAAAGCCTGAGAAGGGACGTGCTCTGTAATAGCCCTTGGTAGCCTTTTACGGAATTAGAAAATGAAGTAAAAAGTGCGTGGCAGCATCAGGTCAATCACACCTTACTACACAGCTACAACCGGTTGTAGGGGGTAGTTTAACACCTGAGATACAAACAGAACAAGGCTGAACCTGCCTGACCTACAGCGAACAGGATGCAGACAATAAAGCAAAGGAATAATTTTCGACTTTTGTTTACATTGCTGCTTCCCCTAATTTTGGACAGCAACTACAGGCACAGTCCCAGCCTGAATTCCTCTGAGGAGGTGCACCGGGGTCTAAGATTTCTGAAATTCAGGAAGTTGAAAATGTGAAGATGCGAAGGAACAGATGTTAGCATGCAGCTAGGTCACGGAGCATCCTCCTGTGCTAACGGGCCGCAGGTCCCCCCGCACAGAACGCGGCTCTCCTTGCCACAGACGCCGGTCCTGACCAAAGCCATGCGGCGGGGGAACGAAGCAGTTGCTGCTTTCTGCTGCCCGAACGAGCGCCCTGGGGGACACAAGACCTGCGGAAAAACACAGCCCAGCGAGCCCCTCCTGGAGAGGGAGGGCAGATTCACTGGTTCTGGAGCTGGGCTAACTCCCGTGAAGCAGATGGGATTTTACCTCACCCCCATTGCTCCCGAGCCCAGCGCAGCCGACCTGAGAAGAAAGGGCGGCTTCATCCAGCCCGGCCCCAAGCCCCGGGAGGAGCGGAGCCTAGAAGTGCACAGAATCCCCTCTTTCCCGTCAAAAGCCTTGTTCAGCAGTTTCCTCCCAAGGGTCAAAACTTTGCCCTTGAATGGGCAGATTCAAGCCTGAATGTAGCTATTTAGCAACCAGCTGCTAGGAGAGCCTGAGAGCGCGAGCGTAAATGGGTGAACTCTCGCACAGAATGATGTCATTAATTTGATGGAAAACCTCAGCAAATAATTCACTTTCAGTCCCTGCAGCATTCGCTGTATTCACACACTTGAGGCCGAGCCCAGAGGCTCCTATTCACTTCTTACTCAGGCAAATCTTTGTTCTTCCCCTGCAAACTGTCTTCTGCGCTGGAAGCTTTTAATTGCCTCCTGCCCAGCCTCTCATCACTCCCCACACCTCGCCCAAGTTCATTAGTGGCTGAATTCCAAATGGCCCCATTTACATGCCAAGCAGGTCCGCCAGCACAAGGCGTGCCCCGGTGCTCCCAGGTCCGGGCTCAGCACCCCGGGGCCGGCCAGGTACAGCACCGCGCACCCCGGGAGCCCGGAGAGCGGCTGCACACGCAGGTCACGCTCCTGGCAGCCTGGCCTGGGCTGAGGGATGCACACAGCGTTTTTCCATCGTGTGCGTCAGCACAGCATCTAGTCCCGCTATCGGAGAAATTGTCCTTGGCTAAATGTCCTTTTTTCTCTTTTTTTAATAGAAACTGGATAGGGCAATAGCAGAGAAGGAGTTGAAAAAGCCAAAGGCAATATATTTTTCACCAGAAAAAAAAAAAAAGAAAGAAAGAAAAAGAAAAAGAAACAGTAGAACTGATTTAAGTTATATTTTCCTTTCAAAAAATTGTCTGGCCTGGAACTTTATTTGCCAAGTTTCTGGCTGAAGCAAATCCAGGTGGACATGCTATAAACCACATCTCACATGAGCTTAGTGGTGAAAAACGACTCGAGCCCCTTGCTGAGTCTGGCACCGCTCGGTTCCATCTGGGAGAAGGAACGTGCTGGGGTGAGCGCAGTGAGCGCACCAGGGCACGGGGCTGCTCCAGCACCAGCCGCTCCCCGAGCCGCGGCGAGTCGGCATCGCCCAAGCCGTGCCCTGGGGATCACAGCAGCACAGCCGGCTCCGGTCACTGCAGGACCTCCATCCTGACCCCGAGGTGCAGCCGGTGCCCACAGTCCGGCTCCCCAGGAGCTCGTCACAGCCCCTGAAAATCCGACAGAAATCCCCGCTCGGCAGGCCAGATGCCAGGGCTATCTCTTGCAGCAGGAAGGGCAGCAGCTTGGTTTTGCCACTCAGACCTGAACGCAGCGAGGTCACCCCTTCTGCTGATGTTCAGTGCTGAGTGAGACCTTGGCCGAGCGTCAGCACGAGGCTGGGCCCGGCCCTCCTCCCGCAGGCAGTGAACCAGCGTCCCTGGCGCCGCGCGGACGCTCACGTGCTGGAGCCCCCCCGAGCCAGGGTCTGACCCCTGCAGCAGCCGGGGCACTCACACACAGCCTTCGGCACCCTGCAGCTGCGGCCCTGCGACAGCAAGGAGATGTCAACGACAGAGCGCCGCGCCTCAGGAACCACCGGCCAGCTCAGCCCAAGTTTCTGCTCCTCTTCCCTTTCTTTCTTTAGGATCTAGGGATAGCGGTACGTCCTTCTCAGAGAGCATCACTTATTCTACTTAATCAAACAACCTCAGTAATTTTCCATGCCTACAAAAACTTCCCAAACTGAATAAAGCCACATCACGGCCCCAGCCACTCAGGATCCATGTGGCGAAAGAACAAGGCACGGTGACGGATGTTGCTGCATGCCCTGGACTGTCCTGCCGTCCGAGGAGAGCCGCAGCCTTGGGAAGGCTCTGTGCACAGGCAGCGAATGTCACCATGGTCCTGGGGACGCTGCTCAGAGAGGGGTCAGGAAGCAGGAGGGGACAGTCTCCTGACAGAGGGTGCAAGAAGATGAGGGGCTGCCCCTGTGGGGACAGCCGTGGTGGCACCGTGAGCTCAGCGTGGTCAGAGGGGCAGGGAGGCAAGTGGCATCCAGTGCTGGGAGACAAATTCTTTATAGGGGAACAATTATTCAAGATTTAGGGTTAGGAAAGAACTGAGCTAGCTGGAAAGAGAAGCGGTGCTGTTAGCGTCTGGCATGGCTCTCAAAGATCGTTTAATGGAAACCAGACTCCTACCGACCCACGTTACTCGTCGTTGTACACGTACGGAGCCTTGGCTGAACACCGATTTCTGACAAATCCTATATATACACACAAAGACAGCGTTGGGTACTCTTATGGTATTATGAGTGTTATTGTTCTGATGGAGATGCTTATTGGCAGATTGAAATAGGGGTGGTTTTGGCATCCTCCCCTGCAGCAGAAGCGCCTGCTGGCATCCCGAGCGCAGCAGGAACAGCGGACGCTCACGCATCAAGGGCTGGGCCCCTGCGGGACTTGCAGCACGAGCCTGTACCCGTGGATCACATGAGGGCCCCCAGGCAGAGCATCTGTATTTTCCCTTCATTTAGCAGAAACTTGGAGATTTTCCCCCTCTGATGCAAATACACAGCTGCCAAACGCACGGCCCCTGCCCACTCCCTGCTTTTCACGCCCAAAGCCCGGCGGCACGGAGGTGGTGCGGGCTGGAGGGAGGCAGCCCCACGGCCTCCAGGGCCCCCGCAGCACAAGGAGAGCCTGACAGTCACGGGGGAATGATGCTCCTTCTGCAAGCCAGGAATGCCACTCAAAAAGCAGGCACAGTCTCATTCCTGCCCAGCAGCAGGAACATTTGATGGCTTCACGTCAGTTTTGAGGACCCTGCCTGCTTGGTACAGCTTGTTTCCATGGAAACTCACCAAAATGAATTCAATCAAAAACCCATTAGGACTCTCTTCCTTGCAGTGTTCAGTAAATGATGCCAGCTTTAGCAATCTGTGGTAACAATAATTTACTCTTCTAGTAAAAATAAAGTCCGATCATTCCACACAGGACAGCGGTAACCAAATGGCATCTGGCAAGAGGGAGAGAACAAGCGCCAGGTACAGCCCCGGCACGCTTACAAGCTACAGGAATAAATTTCCATTACATTAGTGCCTATATAAAGTCACCTCTATAGATTGCAGCTATTCGAGGATGCCCACGCCCTGTTCAGCAAGGAACAAATGGGGTTTCTCATTTCAAACTTCTGCAGGATTATAATGGTCACCTGCTGCCGAGCGAAAGGCATCCCCGAGCACATAAAAATAGAAACGGCACAGCCAGCCCGTTGGGGACAGCTAGAGACCACCAGCACCTCTGTGCACGAGACAAAGAGGGCTGTGCCTGGCCTGCCTCATGCAACGCCCCAGAGACACAACGTGACCTTGGGTGTAACAGATGCAGAGAAAGCAGTGTGACTTTTAGAAATAAACACTGGAAAAAAACATAAACACCCGACTGCACAGAAGAGAAGTTGCAGAGCACGCGCTCCAAATCTGTTGGGAGCAGGCCTCCAGTACCCTCGCGGAGGTTACTGATGCCCAAGCATCCCCGTGCCGAACCCTTCATTTCATCCCCTTCATTTCACTTTCAGCATTCGGTAAACCAGGACCACCTTTATGTCACCCCAGGAAAAAGCTATTGGATTACTGCTCCTATGCCAGAAGGGCTCAGTGGCTGAAGCAGACAGGGTTCAGCAGCTCCTTTACTAAGTCGGGCACTGCTCCACACTCATCATACTAGAAATTCAGAAGAAAAACCAAAAGAGCAGACCCCGTCACTGCAGCAATCATCCAGTGTCATTTCTAGAGTGAACGCAGTTCTTCCCTTAACTTGACTCCAACAGGGGGAAACGCTGTGAGACAAAAGCATAAATGCCTGGAAAGAATACCTGAAAACAAGCTATGTATACACTTCTAGGTCCTTTTGGATGGACAGACTGCAGCGTGTAAAGCTCCTGCAAGGTGGGGGCGGACACCCATGGTCACCCCTGCAGGAGCTCAGGGTGACAGCCCGTCCCGGCTCATGTGGCCGCAGGGACATCTCAGCCCGCAGCCAGCAGCCACGCGCCAGCCCACGCGATCAGCCCACGCAGCTGCCTACCACCGCCTGAAGCTTACCTACGTGCTGAAAGAAGGAGAACCCCAAGCGATTTTTGAGCTCTGGCAATGCAAATACACAGACCAAATGTGTAAGGCGCTCCCTTTTTGTATTTTGCTTTCCTCTTGTCCAGATTGAAAACAAACAGCAAAACCAAATGCTTTGTTCTTTAAAAAAAATTAAAAATCTGAACTCTGGAAATCCAGTTTTTCATGGAAATGTTGTTACAAAACCCTGATGTAGAGCAGCCGAGGATGCATGCACCTACATTTCTTCTCAAGCCTGGTCACTTCAGAACTTTTTCTAGTTCGTCGTGGAGAGTTGTGCAACGGGATATGCAGAACATGAGAAATACCATTTTTTCTCCAGCATGAGAAAGGGAGGGTTGTAATCCCTGAGGGGAAAAGAATGTGTCCATTGTTAGCAACTCCCACTGAATAATTTTACAGGGAGTTGTATAAAAGAGAGTTCATCCATGTTACCATCCAAGAGATGAGGTTTTGCATACGTGTACCCGACCCCACCGTGTTCAGAGGATTCTCTGTACTGGCAGGGAAGCTTTACCAGCCGACATACAAAGCGTCTGGCCAGGGTGCCAGATTCTGCTCCGAGCTGTTGGACTTACACGGTGTGTACAAACTCCACAAAGTCCCCAAACATTGTCCCACCAAAATACCTCAACTCTGAAATCAACGAAGCTACCCTGGCTGCACACAGATGTGTCATTAAGAAAGTGAGTAATAAGGCCTGACTCAGAGCAGTCCGGAACAGTACTCTACAGCTGCCTGAACACAAAAACATGTTGATTTTTTCAGATGAGAAAAAAAAAAAAACCTTCCGGTTAGTCTTGTAGGTAGTCCCAAATCCACACAAGCAACTTGCTAGAAAATAGCACCCCAGCTGTTCCATACCCGAGGTGCTCACCACCAGGTAATTACACCAGGGCCCGTTACACAGCAGGCAGTGCTCAGCATTAACCCATGGCAAGTTGTTTGCAAATGCCTGGAAGGCTTTCTGGCCACTGTGGAGATTCAGAAATACTGACATGTTTTACAAAGGTCATTTTTCACAGGCTGACTTGGGCTTTCTATTTGCCAGAAATAAATGGCTAGCCCGAACTTCTAAAAATAACTTGCTACATTTAGCTGTGTTTTACATTTCTCTTGCAAAGGATCTTACTGAACGCCTGATGCTTTTGTTATGTATTTATCATGTACCTTTTTAATTGGTGCGTTATTGACTGTGTCTCTTATAAACTGCCTTTTCACTACCGCGGTTGATCTAGCGCAGCCTCCAGGGAACAGAGCAGGGCTGCAGTTCAGGTACAAGCACATCTTTCAGTAACCGTACCTACCTACTTGGACGTACCTCTTCTTACCTTTTTAGAGCCTTTTGCGTTACAAGCTGTGATTTGCCTTGCGTATCATTAACTAAACTTACAGATCACCCTCCTACCTTTGCCACCCTGGTGTGCTTCCTATCCACGACGTAATTTTTGTTCCCATAAATTCTCCTCCTTGCCCCCCTTGCGTTAAGTGCACAAACTTGCTTGATGGGCTTGTTTAGTTGTTTACTGTTTAGTTTAAAAGAAACAAGCAAAACAAACACAAGCAAAAGACCAACACAGCAATTGTTCACATTAATCATATGTTTCTCCTGCTTGCCTTACCTCCTTTACTGACGGAGGGAAACCTGCTACACCATACCTGCTGCACTTGAGAATAGCTGGCAAGCTTTGTGACGCTAGATCAAAGATCACAGAAATTAAAAGCTTTCCTGGCTGCCACGACCAGCAGACTGCCACCCTCCTGACCAGCCGCTTCCCTGCGACTGCGGAGGAGCTCACGAGGTCCGAGCGGGCTGGAGGAGCCTTCCAGTCCTCCCCTCATCTCCAGCTCTGAAGGATGCAACACAGCAGCTCAAGAAGTGCAACGAACAGACAAAAAAAAGAACAAAAACCAAAAAGCAAGTGTGCAAGGCTTGCCTTTCAGATCAAGGGCTTGCCACCGCTGCAGCAGGACAGCCTCTGGAGGATGCTGTCCAAGAGGAAAGGAGCAGCCGTGACCGCGTCCCTGTGCAGAGGTGGGTGGGCACATGGGGCTGCTCAGCTCACCCACTGCACACTCTGTGCTTTGTCCCACAGCCTGGGGGAAGTGCCTGCCAAGGCATCAGTACCATTTCCTCCGACTCCCCCTGGTCCCTCTACAGCCCAAACCGGCACAGGTCCTCCTCTTCTGGAGGGCGTTTCTCCCTGTTCCCCTGGGACAGAGGAGACTCGAGTACAGACCTCAGGGGTCCTGCATCACAGACTGTGCCACCCCTGGGAGACAGCAAGAAGAAGGCAGAGAGTTTTAATTTCATTTCCCACTCAGCACCGACTACAAGTCCCACCTCTAGGAAGGTGCCAGCCTGGGGGAAGCTGCCTGCCTGCCCCACCTGGAAGGCTGGTGGCTGCTCTGATGGCTCTGCCACGGACCGTGCACCCCTCCACCTAGCTCAGGGTTGGAGGAAAAGAAGAGAAAAAGAACGCATAGTTTGAAACAAAATTTTGGGGTTCTTCAGTCTGTTTTGGAGAAAACAGCAAGCGAGGGATGCAGGTAACATTGATGTGAAGACAAGCAAGGAACAAAGCCACGTATTAAAGCAAAGACACAGAGCAGAACATACTCCCACACTGACAGCCACTGGCTGAGGGAGAGTTGTCCTGCCTTTCTGCAGAACAGCACCCAAGACCGCGTTTTTTGATGTTTTTATAACGGACAGAATGTGGGTTTATTTTTTATGATTTTGCTTCTGCCATTTCAGGACAGCCGTGATCTCCCTGCGAAGCGCAGGGCATTCACCCAGCGCAGCCAGCTCCTGCCCGGCCAGGCAGGGACGCAGGCGCTGGTACCTGCCTGCTCTCCCTGCAAAGAGTGGCACTACGGCATCGCCGCTGCTGCTGGCAAAACCATTCCTAGTGCTGTTGGCTCCAGCCAAAACTTAATGCTCCTCATCACGAGCAGGAGGCAGAACTGGACTCTGAACGCTCGACTCCTGAAAGACCAATTTTTCACCGCTTGCATTTTTCTGGCCTTTCAAACCGATCCAGCAGTTCTGCAAAGCTGGAGTAGTTCCTTCAGCAAAACTGGAAAAAGACACGAGGGAGATGGGGCAGAGCACATGACTAACTGAGATGGGAGTTACACAAAGATGAGCAGCCTTAGAAATCAACAGGAATGTTGAAATGCGCATTAAGAAATAATGCAGCTATAACTTATCTCAATCCTTTATGTCAAGACATTCATCCAGTATATCATAGGGGAAATAGCCAAGTTTTCTTCATTAATTTTAACTCCAGGTTTACACAAAAGTTGCATTCAGAACAAGATCCTACCTCCCCAGAAGATCAAAGGAGCTGGCAAACATCCTTCTGCTGGGAGCGCAGTTGCCGTCAGCCCACTTCATTCATTATTTCGTCCCAGACTCACACGGCATGGATCCCTTAGATCACAACTGAGCTCCAGGCAGAGCCTGAACCCTCAGGAAATTCATAGCTTTTGTATTTCACTTCAGCTACGGTGATGGAAAGGAAAACATGTTTTGTGAAGACAACAGTGGATCAAAGGACCGTGGCCACATTTCCTTCTCACTAGACCTGCAGAAATTGCAGACTGCCTGGTGTTTAACCAAATCATCGCTAGAATGGGAAATTATGCAGCACCTCCCTGGAGTTTATTAAACCGGAGCAAACGAAGGAGAGCCTCTTGAGAGCCAAACATGAGAGGAATGCTGCCCCGCTCCTGCTCTGCAGGCACAAACGCTGGAGATGAAGGTGGGGCTGGTGTTTTTGCATTAAAGCAATGGCTAAATCCCAAGCACGTTCCGGGAGGGCTCCGCAGGAGGCTGCTGCATACCTACCGGCACCCGCGTTCATCTAGATACCACATGAGGCCAGCCTCCTTTCCTGACAGTCCTCCCCAGCCCTGGGGACAGGCCTGAAGGACGCTGAGTGTAGAGCAGCAGCTTTCGGCAGGGCGGCTCTGGCACAGGCGGCAGCTGGGGGTGTGCTCCAGGAGCCACGGCTCCCGGCCGCACAAGCAGCACGAAGGCAGGGAAAACAAGCGTGGAAACAACAGGCTCTTATCCAGGCCTGAGCACTTGCAGTCCCCACAGACAGATCTGATGATCGGCAAAGCTGTCGGAGGCGTCCCTCCGGCAGCCCACCTCCCGGCAGAGGCGAGGCGAGCTGACCCACGCGCTTTCTGGGATCGCCTCAGCAACGGCGCGGAGCAGGCGGCTCAGCCCTCGCGTGATGATTTCAGAGTTTCCCTCGGATAACAGTGCCGAGGGCCGGGCAGGAGGCAGCATGAGTCACGCAGGGGATCGCAGGGCCGCCGAGGAGCGGTGCGGAGCTCGGCACCGGGCCGCAGCAGCGTGTTCGCCCTCACACATGGCTGCTCCCTGCCCCGCGGCCCACACATGGGCAGGGAGCACACCCCAGCCCTGTGCTGCCCTCCTCGTGCCGCCGTGAGGAGAGAGGTGCCGGCCACGAGCAGCACCAGCGGGGCATGTGTGAGAACCACCCCTTGCTCCGATGGCAGCCACGGGACCGAAGGCTGTGCAGGAGGGTCTCCAGCCCCCTCACGGCAGCACAAGCTCCCCGTCTGCCCGCAGTCCCCCCAGGGAGGCCGGCAGCCTCACGCCCCTCGCCACCGCTGGGCATCTCGGCAAGGACCCCGGGTCCGGTGCCTCTGCCACTGCGGGACAGACTGTGTCCCGGCACCCAGCAGGTCCGCGGCCTGCACGTGATAGCAAAGAACAGGCCGTGTTCGTTGTCCTTTGTTTTCACAGCTGCAAGTTTAGTAGGATTAATGCAATTACTCTTGTTTTTAAAATATCTGGCCTCAGCACTTCATAATCAGTCTTGGCTGGAGGAACAGAAACTGGATAAAAAAAGGAGGGGGAAACAGACTGCGGAGAACAACTCAGCAGCTGGTAGGAGTTCTGTGTTCTACGTATATTTAGAAACTTTATCTCAGACTGTTCGACTGCTCTTATCATCATTCAAACAACACATGAATGTGACTGTGTTTACCTGAACGGAGAGCTAAGCGACAAAAAAGGATGCCAGCTGCAAAGGAACTTTTTGAACATGCCCAGGAGACAAAGATCCAGCAGTAGCTGGAGGATCACAACTCCCAGAGGAGATCCTGACACTGGTTAGCAGTCTATGACTCAAAACAAGACCAACAGAAAAGTTCAACATCACCAACAGAAAACCGAGAAGTTTCCAAAAGCATTCTCCTCATAATTACCAGGCGCTAACATCATAGTTTTACACAGTATGAAACATTTGTTTAATGCTTAGTATGAAAAATAATTGCTGTGTGCTGAATTTCACCGGCAGTTTCAAAGGAGCTTTCATTTCAGAGTGTTCAATATCTGTAAAATAGAGCTATTTGCTCATAGGAAAAAAGTTTGCCATTTCTTTTCTAAGAACACCAAGGTTCTTCAGACTGCACAGAGACTTTGCAATTCCCAAACCAGCGCTGAGCAGCAGCGGTCCCAGTGACAGAGCCCTGCTCTTGACACCCACGGCAGGGGTGGCAGCGGCACTCCCTTGTGCAGCCAGCAGCTCCTGCGGAAGCTCAGCCTGGATGCACAGCTGGGGACCATGGCTCGGAGCTCTGCTCTGCTGCCAGGCCCGGCACAGCACCAGCGGAGCAGCGCTGCCGTGCCCAGCACCACGCCGGACCCAGCACCGCGCCACAGCGCTGCAGAAGCCACCCATGGAACGCCTGCGGGTGAATGGGGAAGCCACATCTGTAGTTACCAGTGTGCTAGCAACAGAATTAATAACTAAAATATTCAAAAAATTTCTCAAGAAAAAAGTCAGAAAAGCTGAGTCTTCATACAGTGACTCAAGAGGAAAGTCTTTACTCAGCAGCAGCGCTGCTGCGAGCCCATGGACTTTGAGGCACATTACAAAACATGGATAACACCCACATCCTTCCAGGGAACGAGCCAAGAAAGGCAACAGAAGATGGATGAAAAGCTGCATGCGTGTCTCGTGCAGCAGAAGAAAAAATACAGAAACACATCAAAACCATTCAATTTTGTGATCTTGCCTGTCGTGACGATGCAAGCAGCCGAGCTCTCACGAGACAGCCGTGTGCCCCAATGTGATTCCCATGTGGGCAGACAGCTCTGTGCCTGCTCCCTGCCACAATGGGCACTGCTTCTCCGCAGTGCGGCACCATGCTGGGAAGCGGCTCAGGGCGCGGACCCAGGCTGGAAAATGCTCCCACAAAACAATACATGTTGGTTTGTTGTAAGCTGGCTGAGTGCTGGACTGCAGCACGCTCCAGCAGCGTCTGTGTGGGCACAGAGAAGGGGCTGGCACCTGCTGCAGCAGGGCAGGCTTCAGACAGAAGTCCTGCCCTGTGCCCCCCACCTCCAAACCCTGCCCTGAGCACCCCTCGAGCAGGTCAGGACATGACCAGAGGGGCTGTGATCGGCTGGAGCCCGCACAAAGCCGTCCTGCGGCCGGGCACAGCAGCGGCCGCTCCAGCCACGCGGCCAGGCAGGGCAGCGCCGGCACGCGGGGCAGCGAGCTGCATCCAGCCAGGAGCGACATCCAGCAAACGCACAGCAGCGAGCCCCGGAACTGGGGGAAGATATGCCTCGCAACTGGAGCACACAGACACTGTGCATGCTCCTTTCCTTCCTGCCTGCATCTGAAGATTAGGTTTTGGGGGGTGACTTGCTTTGTTTTGTTTGTTTGTTTTTCAGTTTCTGGTTAAGGCACATCTGTTTTAGATTTGTACCACCTTGGGACCTTCAGTTCTGTGCACAGTGCCTAAAGCCCAGGAAAATGAGTGTCATCACTGCCTGCTGGGCTGCAGGGAGACTCCCCTCTTCCACCTGCCCTGAGCACGCTCCACGGGAGTGGAAAAGCTCAACAGGGAGAACTGTCAGTGGCACGTGAGCTCAAGTCTGCTGTGTTGACATAAAGACACAGAAAGTATTTTGCAAGTTGAGCACTGCTCCAGAAGTGCTCTAGGGCATGGGGATTTTGAGTTCCCACTGCCAGAAAGGCAGAGATAGGCGCCTAGAAAAAAATGCGATGTGATTTTTCAGTGAAAAGAATCAGGTTTAGTGGGTATCTTTATGCACATCCAATTCGGTCAGTAACCCCAAGGCCAAAGTACTTCCATGACCACTTCTGTAATCGGCGTGGTTTGATACCTCTACCGCAGAGCGCTGTGGTCTCTCCCACACGCAGACATGCAGTTACTCTGCTGGCTCTGTGCCTCCCAGGGTCTGTGTGTGTGCCCCCGGGTGCTCCTGCTGCCACCCCTGCACCAGCACGGCGCAAACCGCCGGCCCCAGCCCCGCAGCGCAGCTATGCTCAGGAGCACGTGGCTCTCTTCAAAGCCGTAAGACTTGCATTGTATTACTGCACGCTTCTCCTTGGAGAGGAGAGACATACAGGAAATCAATGGTTCTTGGCAAAATTAGCATGTCCTCAACTCCCTGAATTTAAGGAGTGTACGTGGTTTAAGGCTAGGAGGTGTCTAGGTCTATACAACATGTCCCCTAAGCAATTTATTGCTTTTAAGTTGGTCTGCTGCCTTTTCAGACAATGAGAGCTGAGAAATTAGGAGAAAAAAAATAAAGTTATCTATAGTAACTACATGTGATTCTGAAAACCTCTAAGGACAGGGCAAGTGTCGGAAAGCAGTGGCTACGATAACCCAGGAAGGAAGGAAGGAATTTTCTGCACGTGTCAGCGAGCAGCTGACCAGCTGTAGCTGGAGGAAACTCACAGCAAGGACGGAGAAGACAAGCAAGGAGCGGAGAAACGCAAGCAGAAATTACTGCTAGAGGACGGTGATGTATTTTCCAGCAAGTCATTTTTCCCCTGCTAAAGTCCAGAAATGGCTTAACACTAACTGCTGTACTGTAGTCTGCTCCAGGAAAAAGGGGAAAGGTGTCCCTTCAGCTGGGAGACATCCCGTGGCAGCTCTTTTCAGGAGACTTCAGTGACAGCTCAGAGGGACAGCCGGCAGACTGGGGCCTCTCTTTATTCTCTGTGAAGCTTTCCCAGACTCCCTCAATTTCCAAGGCCAGCGGAGAGGCAGAGGGTCTGGACACCCGGCTGAACCCACCCAGCCCCAGTTTGGGCGGCTGCAGACAGGCTCCCTGCAGTGCTCGACACCAGAGATCTCAGGAAGCAGCAAGTAAGCTGTTTGTTTTTCCTGATAACGCACCCCTAAGCTGTTGTGACGACGAACGCCACCTCCGGACGCGGGGCCCAGCTAACGAGACCTCGTGTGCCTGATACTTCCAGCCAGTGCCGGCCCCTGCTCTGGGAGCCTGGTCTGATCCTGCACCCATTCGGCCCAAGTGCTGACTGCTGCTCGAGGCCCATGGAAGTGCAAGTGGAGGAGAGAGGAGAACAGAGCAGTTTTTAACAAGCTGGATGGGTTCGGTGGCAGCTGTACCACGATCCTGGATGCAGGAGCAGTCTCCCCACTCTTGCCTAACCGGTGGCATCAGAGGCTGCGTACACACCTCCTGTTTGGGGTCCAGGCTCCCCCGAGCACGCTGGGCAGCTCAACGAGCGGCTTTCCACGAGACAGAAGGGCTCTGTGCATCCACACGGAAGGTTTCTGTGCACATCTTCGTTAACATGCCACATGCTGGCTCACAACTAAGCTGTCTTTGTGGGACAGGATATTTTAAATGTGAGCTCCTCAGTGCCCAGCTCTGCGGAGTGCAGAGCTAATGTTTGCCTGGAGAGCTCCCGCGGTTCGTGCACCAGCAGACGAGGGGCACGCGTGGGACAGAGCTCCTTCCTCTTCCTCCCTTTTCCAGAGAGCTTTGGCTTTGTTCACACATGGGCAAAGCCCAGTATCTGGATCTAAAGCACTGTACCAACAGCCAGAAACCTTACCGCTACGGATTCAAGCCTTTGTTTACAGACTTTACATGAAATAGCACACGGGTTTTCTGCACGAATCCGACAGACCACTGCAGGGCTGCTTTAATCCCATTAAAATATCACATTTTCTTGACACTGCTTTCTGCACTCCAAAGCACCGAATCCTCAAGCACCATCCCTGACAGCAGCACCAACATTTGCCAAGAGCCGCGCTGACGGCTGCAGAGCCCCACGCCGAGCAGCGACCCTGCCCGCACGGCCCGGCAGCTGCCAGGGGAAGCGGACAAAGGCAGGACCTTCCCCGCGAGTAACCACCCTCTGCAGAGAAAAGCCCATCCAGCCTCTTCTGTTACTGACAGCTGTGTGCTCTGCAGGCACAGACACCTCTGCTCGTTCTTTTATAGCGCTGCCCTTCCAGGATAAAACACTCACGCTGCCTGGAGAAGCTGATTAACCGGCATGCAAATTCGTAAGCAATCTGCACAACTTTATGCCACACAGAAACAGAGTTCAAAAGCACTTATGCAACACGGGCATGAGAACTCAAAGCTCTTCCAGCTTCAAAAGCTAGCTAAACCACTGTAGCACTCACATATTAGTAAAAACAGCCTCTACTTGATATTTATCAAGTTCCATTTGATAGATAATTGCAGGAGAAGATCAAAGACCAGGGTAAAGTAGATGCTTTTGCATAGATAAGCACACACAGCAGAATGCAGCAAGCAGAAGAGATTCCCCCCCACATAAAAGAGCATATTGAGCCACGGAAAGAAAGTGATATAAATAAACAATTCTTACAACAACTGTGATGCTGCCTAGTCATCTGCATCCTAGCACACTTGTTTGCTGCCTCAAGCACGAAAGCTACCTGATTTTCAAGAAACTAAGATTTCAGAAAGGACAGACACAATTTGTCCGGTGGGTAGTAGTGCCTCGCAGTCCAGGGAAGACAGGCGTACGGTGCCATACAGCAGGTAGCCCGAACACCTTTCTTTGCCTTTTAAGCCTGTAAGAAGAGCGACTGCACTTTGAGCCTGCCACGTGTTGCTACGTCAGCCCTCCCTCAAGAGAGGTGAGCGCAGGCACCGCGCACCTGAGCTCCTCTCCCTTCCGACCTGCCCCGTACCTCGCGCTGGGGCTCAGCATGGCCCTGGCATTTCCCAGGGGCCGAGGCGGCTCCAGCCCCGTGGCAGCTCCCGACAGAGCTGCCTCCCAGAGCCAGGCTGCAGGGGTGCTCCGGCGGTGGCAGGGCATCATATATAGGAGTAACGCGGTCACTTGGCTCTTCCAGTGAGTCTGAGCGCTTTTGGCACGAAAAGGAAGGGATACTGCCAACTTTGCAACAAAAATCACTCCTATTTCTGTCTTGAAGTAACTTTTTTTTTTGCTATCTTTGACTTCTAAGCCCATGCTTAATACAAATGAACATTATTTATCTTTGCTTTAGTCAGTTCTATTTCTCATTTGGCACCACCTTCCACTCAGTCACCTCACGGTGCCCTACGCACAGCCAGCCGTGGGTTTTTCAGAGAACAAAGCCCTTACAAAGGAGGCGACGCGCAGGAGCACGCATCGGGACGCGGGCAGCTGCTCAGGAGGGCCGTGTGCTGTGTTTCGGTTATTTCGGTGGGTAACACATCAGACCTGGCTGGGAAAACCACCACCCTGCCTTCTCTGAATCCCTGGAAGGATCGGAGGAGTTCAACGCACTTCGCACAGCGCTCACACAGATGTCAGCCCCCGCCGTGCTCCCAGCAAAGCGCTGCAGCTCTGCGGGGCCACCGGCTGCCTCGGTGCTGCCTGCACAGGCAGGATGGCACAAGGGACACCGCGAGGGACACTGCTGGCTGGCACAGGACTGCCCTCCTCCAAGGGCAGCACATGCATTCTCAAGCCAGTTCTTAAACAAGCCCTGAAAGTACTTGGAGGACTTGTTTAAGAATTTGTGCTCGAGGTCAGCTATTAATTAGCTAAAAATACAGAACCAGTGAATCGACCTACCGGTAAACGTGCTATAACAAAAAAGTCAGGTGCCATCCGAATATCTTCAAATGGAAGTCACTGAAATAGCGCTTATCAGACAGGTGCTGGAGGCCAGCTTGTGCTGGTAGCATTGAAGCGACACCAGGTAGGGTGGATTTTGGTTTTGTTTGTTTGCTTTCTGCTTTAGCCTCTAGAGATTCTGCTAGAAGGCTCCTGCCTCGCAGGTAGGTTGCCGCTAGATTTTCTTGCCCAATAGGTAGGTTGAGACAACTCTAACTTTCAAAACCAACACGATCAGCAGCCAAGAAACGAACAACCCACGTCTTCTATCAGACAACTCAAAACCACCCAGCATGCGAACCATTACCTAAAGTCACACTCACTTGTTTTTCCTATTACTTGGCAAACGGAAAACAAAAGGCCACTTTGGGCAGTTTCAGGTTTTTGAACCTAACCGTGGACTGTTCCCAGGAGACCACGCAGAGGCACCGCAGGCCGTTTCCCCACCGTGGGGAGCCACGCTTCTCTCCTCGGTACGCTGCGCGGATGCTGCCGCACCCGGGTAATTCACGAGGACGTGCGTGCTGACGCCCAGGCAGACCACATCGCGCCCGGGTCTCTGGGTCTGCGGCTCCCAGCACGGTGCCCGGCAGGACAGCCTGCCAGCTAGAGGCAGCAGGAGCTCGGCACTTCTACGAGTCCATGAGCAAAGCAGGGGATTGATCTGCTTTAAATCTTGTTTCACTTCATTCGCCAGTCAGAACAACGAGACTACAGAAACCTTGCAGGTCCCCAGAACTCTGCACTCCGGTCGGTGAATCAATGCCCTGAGCAGTCTGGCCCAGGGTTTCAGCGACAGCGTGCCTCACCCAGGGAAAAGCACAACGCAAAGGTCTCTGCCTCTGCATTGGCATCATCTGTGGCTTGCTTTTAGCAGCCTGAGTCCCTCGCACATCGCTCCACCTCCCTCGCAAGCTCTCTCCCAAACTTTATTTCAACCCCACCCTAATAGCCACTTTATTTTTAAAATGTTAATGTCAGCTGTCGATTACAGACAAGCAAAAACCTGTTGTGTTCTCCTGTAAATACTAATTGTGAGTCTGCGGTGACCGCTAATGAGCGTTCCGGGACAAAAACCTTACAACTCCGAGTCTTCAGATAACAGGTCTAATGAGAGCAATCACCCTCATGAACGCTTTACCCTTAACGAAGAACTCTCACTCTCTCCTGGTACGGCTGTCATTACCTTTGCCTCCCAGCTGCTGAAGGACACGTCCCTCGGCTCCACCAAGGAGCAGGGATGAATCATCCCTCACCGGGAAGTGGGACTTCAGGTGCAACGAGACAGCTCCTGGCCCCAGAACCCTAACTACAGCCCTACGTGGACAGGATTCAGAGGGGAAGGCACCAGTATTTTTGCAAGCCCCCGGCTACCACAGATGAGGTGGGAGCCATAGGGGTTGGCCGAGGCCACTGGTGGGTGGGCAGCACCCTGGCACCCTCCCAGCCTGTCCCCGGTGGGCTGGAGCATTTCCTGCGCCTGTTTGCTCAGCTTCGGCCTGAAAGACAAAACAAGAACACGCCCACATCATTGCAGGCAAGAGATTTCAGGTTTCCTGAGTTCTGGGGGGTAAACCGTGCCATCTGGTGAACGCGGCTTCTTCCCACTTCTTCACTTCCTCCCTTGCCAGCCAGTCTGGTGGGAAGGGTCTGCTGAGCCAGCAAAATCCCAGCGCGGCGTGTACGCAGAGAGCCTGCACGAGGGCTTATAAACATTAAAAAGGGAAACTGTTTTGACCAAAGCAATTAGGAAAGAGCAATGTATTTACCTTAACAAAGAGGCTCGTTGAAATCCTTTTTATTTTTTTATTTTTCCCCCCGGACCAAGCAGAGATTTGGGGATTTCTTTTGCAGATCAGCATCTTGCAGCCCAGCAGCGTCTGCTGTTTCAGTCACACTAGCTTTTGTCATCGCTGTTTTCCAGATGGGCAAACACAGGCTATTCCAGTCATGGCCTTGATAACAAGGAAGCTCTTAACAAAAGGGCAGCATCTAAACCTATTAATACCAACTAGAAATCAACGAGCTGATGAGAAAAGCAGCATATGAGCAGACCTTGCGCTGCAGGTATTTTTTTTGTCTTCACTTGGTCCGATGGAAGCACAGCATTTGTAGACACTGCGCTATCATTCCTGGCTGTGTTTTAACACGCTTCTGAACAAATGACCCCCTTAAAGTCACCACTGAAGTCTGCATTCAAGTTGATATAATTCTCATCGTTATTTAAAAAGAAGGGGAACAAAAAGGGGAAAAAAACAGACAAGAAGACAAACTACAGGGTGTTTCTGGTCTGCCATCCCTCATTCCAGCAGCAGGCCATCCCAGGGAAGACCCCGTGGTGAAGAGGTGACCGGTGCCGCCCCCAGCCCCGCTCCACCTGCTCTGTGGTGCAACCAGACCAGGGGGCACCTTCCCCAGACATGGGATTGCTCTCCCCAAGCAAACGCGGTGCCCGGGAGCCTTCAACACTGAGCAGCTGGTGCCCCCGAAGCCCACGGAGGCAGCACTCACGCAGGAAGCTCGTTTCCAGCTGCGGTCCCGGCAGCAGGACGTGCTCCAGCCTGGGACATCCACCACGGTGGTTGCTCTCCTGCCAGCATCACCCGCTGCCTGAGGTCCACCAGCCTTCCTGACCCCGGGAGCAACCACCAGCCGTGGGAGCAGGCACCAGGCGGCCGACGGGCACACACGGGCTGCACTGCGCTCCCTATAGCTGCTACGGGGCAGGGTATAACGCAAACCCTCCAGAAACGGCTCTGCACAACCGTACGCTGGAAATGGGAGTCTTCTCCAGCGCTCTGAAAAGCCAAGGCAGCGGTGTACGGTTGCCCATGCCCAGCTGCAGCACCTCGGAGGCTGGCGAGCCCCGCGCAGTGTACGCGGCTGGCAGGGGACTGAGGCCCGGCACCCCCGGGACCCCCGGCACCCCGGCACCCCGGGGACCCCCCACTCACTCCTGATGGCGGCGATGAGCGCGTTGCCGTCCTTGATCACGTCCTTGATGAACTTGTTGGTGCGCTCCAGCTCCTGCTCGTAGCACTTGAGGCGCTCTCGGAAGTCGGGGCTGTCCAGGTAGCAGTCGCTGAACTCCAGCGGCGGGTGCCCCATGGCTGCCCCGCGCCGCAACCGGGCGCCGGCCGGGCGGGCAGGCGGCGGGGCGGAGGGACGGGCGGAG
>CM021700.1:677630-708763 GCA_011074415.1 Stictonetta naevosa
GGGCAGGGCAGGGCAGGGCAGGGCAGGGCAGGGCAGGGCAGGGCAGGGCAGGTCGGTGCGCGGTCCTCGGCTCTGTCCGAAGCAGGCCCCGGCTCCGGGCGGGGAGGAAGGGTCGGGCCGGGGGCCGGGTGCGGTGGGTGCCGGCTGTCCCGGCCGGGCGCGGCCCCGTGCACCCACTGCCGCCCCGCCCGCAGGGGGTTTGCTTTAGAGCTCGCTTCGCCCGGTGCCAGGGGCTGTGTTCCAGGCAGCTCCTGCCGGCACCCAGCGCCGACCCGGCCTTCTGCCCGGGGTGTCCGTGAGCTGCCTCACGCGTTGTCGCTCCTTTGGCCCTGTTACCGGCAGCGCACAGTTACAGTGCTTGGCTACGTGGCTGTTTGGCATTATGTTGTCTACAAAATACAAGTTTTATATTTCATTCACCCATCGGTGTTTAAATAGAGGAGAACTGCAGGTTACTGGCAGACTGAGAACAGAAATGCGTTGCTGGCGTATAACTGCACACCCGATAGAGCACCTTTTTAGACCGAGCTGTTCAAATCAAGCAGACAATGGCACAGCTCTGTTGTTGATCGTACTATTTAAGAGTATTTACGTGGTATCTTGAAGCTCTGAGCAGTTTCTTTCATCATAGACCCAACTGAAAAACCCTTGAACAATTTGTACAGTTGGTTTGCATTTCTTGAATCCAACAGTTGAAACAGTTGGTTTGTATTTTTTTCGTTCTAAAGGCTTTACCATGTGCTTAGTTTGCAGGCCTCGCAGATGTGTCAATATCTGAAGACATCCCGGTGGAAGGGGAGATCTCCGTTCCTGTCGGGTCTCGCTCCCCTGATGAAGATTTCTCCACGCTGGACGAACCTGTTAGGGATACTATTGTAAGTTTGTATTCCCTGCTTCTATTTGTAGTAAAATGTGTTTTCCTGATCGCTTTGGCCATCTGCCATGCAACTCTGTATTTTCACGTAACTCTACTTTATTTATACATCTAAAATAGTTTTATTTATTTATTTTTTAGAACGATATGTGTACGATCAGTTCTCACGGGTCATAAAATATTTGAATTGCAGCCTCAAAGTTTCTCTGATATCAAAATTTGTGCAAGTTATTTTTCTTAATTAGCTATTGTTAGAACATAGAATACGCTTGTGGTCGTTAAGGAATGTAGGACATATAACATTGTTTTTTGCAGAGGATGCTTCAGGAATTTTTGTTGTGGATCCTGTCTTGATTTACCATCGATACTGCTTTACTCTTTGTCTTTCTGCATTTGGTTGAGACCTGTAACTTTTATGAAAAGGGAAATTAAAAGTTACTTCTTTATTTCAGATGAGAGATCTAAAGGCTGTTGGGAAGAAATTTGTCCACGTCATGTATCCAAAAAAGAGTAGCGCGCTCCTCAGAGACTGTACGTATAAGCTGATGTTCAAGATATTGAGAGGGTGCTTTGCCAACATGCTGTGTGTACGCCGGGAAAGGAAGAGTTCAGTGGAACAGGAGGGATTCAGAAGTGTCTGTTCTGTGTTCTCTCTGTTGTATAATGCTGAATAGCAGAAGTGAAAAATCAGAGGGTTATCAGAGCTCTTTTAAAGTGGAACGTGTGTCGGAGTATGTAGGACAAGTAGCCTTAATGGTTAGCAGGCTTTGAATAAGTTACG
Source organism: Stictonetta naevosa (assembly GCA_011074415.1). Taxonomy (NCBI): domain Eukaryota; kingdom Metazoa; phylum Chordata; class Aves; order Anseriformes; family Anatidae; genus Stictonetta; species Stictonetta naevosa. The sequence continues at coordinate 679,286 of CM021700.1, forward strand.
TACAGGATATGGCATAAGGTGCTAAACAAGAAAATTGTAAGCAGGTATGAGGAAAATAATATACTGGGAGCTGGAAGAGGGTGCTTTATTACTTTAATAACAATTGAGCGTCATTCTATGATGTTTGTTTGTTTTTTCCTCTGCCTCCAGGGGATCTTTGGGGCCCTTTGGTGCTTTGTGTCTCACTTGCACTGTAAGTACTGATAAGCAGCGGATTTTTACTGTTTTTGTTTGTTTGAGTCTTTGACACTGGGGAAATAAGAATTTTGGCATTTCCTTTTACATGTGTTAAGATCGAGTACTTCTGATGCTGTTTCGCTCTTCTACAAACACTGTCTTTGTAGGTTTTCTTATAAAATGTACTTTGAACACTTGAAGCCCCTTAGGACCTCCCGTCTTTATATTTAGGATTTAAGGGTGAACTCTCCCTCATCCCGTCTTAAGAATTTTACTGAAAGGTATTCTGATTCTGATCGTTCTTGATGCTAACACGTTTGGACGACTTCTTTGGCCCTAATCCTTAGGTCAAAACCTGTGTCTGAGAACTGCTGTGTACATGCTATGTACCCTGGAGGACTGATGGGAAAAAAGTTTGCTCCAGCAGTTCATAGATGGGAGGTGACTATGGCTCCTACATACTCAGTGTACAGAAAACATATAGTAAAACGTCGTTAAAGCTTTATCAGAAACAGACGTTGTCATTGAAGTTTTCACATCTACGTGTGCTCATCTTTCCAGGCCTTGTGTTGTTTGCGTCCTGTCGTTACAGTCTTACCTTAAGGCATGCCTGACTTTATCATGCAGTGCTTTCTTTGAGAGATTACCAAACTCTCAGTAGTTTAATTCTTGTCATCTTGTCTATTGTCTATGTTTTTATTCTCCTGTGTGTACTTGCACAGTCCTCAGAACACGTACACAAGTGAACCAAAGTGCCCTCTATTGGGCAACAGTCCTTTTCCTTTCCTATACAAAATTCAGGATACCAAAAATAAGAAAGCAGATAAAAAATATAATTGGTCTTCAGCCTAACTAGGAATTGACATTGCAGCTTCCTGTTCTCACCTACTCCCAAGTTTGCAAAAACTCAGGCATAAATTGGAATTAACTCCTTATATCCGTTGTCTACAACAGGATGCTGCAGGGTGGATCAGCAGATAGTAAAGAAGACGGAGGGCCGCAGTTTGCTGAAGTCTTTGTCATCATCTGGTTTGGTGCAGTTGTCATCACACTAAACTCAAAGCTGCTTGGAGGAACTATGTGAGTGCTGGTGTATAGGAGCAGGCAAAATGCTCCAGTTTATGAAATTTTCAGTGATGTTTTGATCTGACTGCTTTTTTTTTTTTTTTTTTCCATTTCTCACCCTCCTTCCTAGATCTTTTTTTCAGAGCCTGTGTGTCCTGGGTTACTGTGTCCTGCCCCTGACAGTAGCGATGCTGGTGTGCAGGCTGGTACTGCTAGCAGGTTCTGGGACCGTCAGCTTCATTGTTCGTCTTATCGTAGTAATAGCTATGTTTGGTTGGTCAACGTTAGGTAAGTGTGTTTGTGTTGTAACACTGTTGTGCACACTGAGTAGTGTGGTGCTTAAAGAGAGAGATTTGCATGTGTTTTGCTGAATAAAGCCAAAGGATTGTTGTAGCTTGAGGTGTTTTCTGGGCTGCTGCAGTACTGTAGAAGTTGTTCTTCCAGTCCTTGTGCTGGCAGGCATTCAGAATTTCACAGAATCACAGAATGGTTTGTGTTGAAAGAGACCTTAGAGATCATCTAATTCCAACCCCCCTGCCATGGGCAGGGACGCTTCCCACTAGACAGGGTTGCTCAAAGCCCCATCCAACCTGGCCTTGAACACCTTCAGGGACGGGGCATCCACAGCTCCTCTGCGCAGCCTGTGCCTCACCGCCCTCCTATTAAAGAATTTCTACCTTTGCCTTCCATTTGCCTATGCTCCTCTTGATTTTTGTGGTCATACACAGATTGCCCTTGAAGGAAGGATGATAATTTTGTATTAAACTTCACGTGAGACTCCTAGGTATTTTATTCCATGACCTATGTTATAAATACCATTTAAAAAACACTAGTCTCATACAGGTGCATTTTCATTATTTCTCCTTTTCTTCATATACAAGTCTTCTGGGCTCCCTGGTACAAAAAAGACAGGGATCTCCTGCAAAGAGTCCAGCAGAGGGCCACAAAGATGATTCGGGGCCTGGAGCATCTTCCATATGAAGAAAGGCTGAGAGACCTGGGTCTGTTCAGCCTGGAGAAGAGGAGACTGAGAGGGGATCTCATCAATGTGTATAAATACCTGAGGTGTGGGAGACAGAAGGATGTAGCCAACCTCTTCTCAGTAGTTTGTGGCGCTAGGACAAGGAGCAGTGGCCGCAAGATAGAGCACAGGCAGTTCTGCACCGACATGCGACATAACTTCTTCACGGTGAGGGTGACGGAGCACTGGAACAGGCTGCCCAGGGAGGTTGTGGAGTCTCCTTCTCTGGAGATACTCAAGGCCCGTCTGGACGCCTACCTGGGCAGCCTGCTCTGTGGAACATGCTTTGGCAGGGGGGTTGGACCCAGTGATCTTTCGAGGTCCCTTCCAACCCCTACAATTCTGTGATTCTGTGAATCTTATTGCACAGTGTTAATTGGCATCTGTTTTTCTATGTAATAAATTAATCTCAGTTTTAACGTACAATTGGAGACCATTGTTATTGAACAGAGTTACCATTTTCTGTCCTTCAACTTAATTGCAGTCAAGATACTAATTCAAACTTGTTAACATCTGCAGTGGATCTTTCTTTTAGTTTTATGTTGTTCACGTTTCAAGTATTTTTCTTTTCCTTTGTCACCAGCATCTACCGCTTTCCTGGCAGACAGTCAGCCTCCAAACCGCAAAGCTCTTGTTGTGTACCCTATCTTCCTCTTCTACTTCGTTATCAGCTGGATGATTCTCACCTTTACACCTCAGTGATGCCAGATCAGAAGAGACTGTGTGATACAGACTGCAAGTTTTTCATGAACACTGCAGTTAATCGTTGGCTTTATCTCTTATTAATTTATAGAGAGAGATGGTGTAAAAAAGCAGGTTATGGGATAAAGCCAGAGAACTGCAAAATTGGTCATTTGTGTGTTCCTCTTCTTGAAAGATACTGAAGTCCAGCTGCTGGTTATTTTTTTTTAATTAGCCCTGCCCTTTAGTTGTGTTGAATAAAAGATGCACACTGTGACAGGGATAGTTCTGCCTGAGAAATAGAGGGGGAGATCTTGGAACTTCGAGGTTTGTTAGGTGAAGTCATAGGATCACACGACTTGGCAGAATTCTTGCTTATGCTTGGATTCTCACTGGAGATGAATATGCCTTATGAAATAATAGAAATTCATCGCTGTTATGTGTTGGTAAGGAAGAACGTGTCTGACTCCTGCTCTTTTTCACTTGTAGAGTGGTGAAATGTATATACAGTGCATCATAGGATTGTGAGCTTTCACTTTGAAATCAGATTTCAGCAAAAAATAAGTTGGGTCCAATTTCCTACTAATTAGAGCAGGGCAGAAGGGAACTGTCTTTGCTCGTATTCATGTATTCTGTATTTATGTTTCAGTCACTTTGCATGTCAAGGGTGTTTTAGACAAATGCCTTCAACACCACAGCTGCACTGACTAGTCCATATATCCAGTAAGGGAGACGGTGTTCACACCGGATTGTTACAAATCCTTTCTTTGCCACTCTAATCTAGAATTAAAAGTTCTGGAGAAGCAGTCAAGACTAATCGGAAAAGGGACTTGGCTATCACTCTGAATATTGAAAATGGAAAACTAAGTGTCTGGAGACTACAAAGTAATGTATATTTTTAAAAAAGAATAATTGAGAAGTAAGTTGAAGTTCTGATCTGTATGATGTTTGGATGCTAACGCACCAAACAGGACTAAAGTCCAAAAGTTTTAAAGTGCGTTGAAGGAAGGAAAATAAATCACGATGAAGGTGGTGGCTCTTATGGAGTATCCTACAAATTCCGTTCTTAATTGATTATATGTGACTTTCATTTGGTTGTTTACATGGTCAGTGTTTCAACATAAACACATGCAAAGTTGCATACTATTTCTTTGTACTTACAATGAAATGTGAGAAACTTTTCTGTAGTTTTTTTTCTAATACTTTTTATAAAAGGAGAGGAGGCTTATTCTCCAATGCTGTAGGTAGATGTATGTTGCCTGCCTGGAGAACTGTACACAGGCATGCAAGTGGGTCATTTGTATTTCAGCATAGGGATTGAGACCTGGAGAATTGGTTGTTGAAGATTGTACAGAAATTATTTATGTTGCCCATTATTTTCAGTAAGAAGTCCAAGGGGGAAATTTTAGAATGTCTTGGAGGTGAAGAAACTGCTGTTAAAATGTTTTTTTTTTGTTTTGTTTTGTTTTTTTTTCCTGAAAATGAGGATCAGATTTCCCTTCTCCTGTAGTAATGCAAATAGACCTGAAATTGATGTAAGTGGGTCCTGTTAAAGTGTAAATATACGTAATTTATATTTATATATAAAAATGAAGTCTCTGCTATAAACACTATAAATACTTGGTAATTGGGATAGAAACTTCTAAATGCGTGGACTAAAAGTACATTTTTGCATTTCTGGGAGTGCAGAGAAGAGGAAAAGAAAAAATCAGTTACTCTGCAGGGACCCTTGTTGGTCGCAGAACAGTCACCAGTGAGCATGTGTGAAGCTGACAGCTGTTCTTGCTGCCTCCCGTACACCTCAGCGTGTGTCTCTTCTAAGTTGCTGCGAGGGGAGCTCTGGTGTTTCATATGCTTGGGTATAAAATGGAAATGGGGAATTTTTAAACATCCATTAAATTATTACTGCTAAGGAATGTGATTTTTCTTTTCTGTATTTTTTTTAGGTGTGCTGTTTCCCATTCATTTAAACATTCGTTTGGCTTTGTGAATGTGAAATGAAATATTCAAGGGAAGTAGAAAGATAGTAAACCTATTGATTAGTGAGTTGAATTCTTTGAGGAAAAAAATCTTTTCTATTTCAGCACAAGAACCATTTGTAGAAATCCTTGGAATTCTGTCTTTGCAGTATTTAATATCCAGTGTATCTTGAGACTTAATGCGGTATCATATCTGAAATATAATTGGAGCAGCACTTGATTGACCCAGAATCTTTTAGGAAAGAAGGAAAATGATTTTGAAGAGGAATTAAAATCCCAGTTTTTATCCTATTTGTCTTTGACTTTGATGTGTCTCATGATGGCTTGTTCTGTAACATATTGCTCTTGGCTTACATAAGAGAAGGAAATTATTTTTATATTAACTAGATTCACTTTTCAACTGGTCACTAGAGATTTTAGTCAAGAGTTATTTTAAATCTGGAAGAATATGCAGAAAAATACTAGTTATATAATTTTCTTTTAATTATTATTTTAAAACCCATGGCAATCCATTAGCATGGAAACCATCATTTTCTAAAGCAGTGAAACGTATAAGTGGATTTTTATCACTAAAGATGTGACATAAATAAAGCTTTAGCTGTTAGGAGGCAAGTAGGAAACTAGATTTCCTAAGTTTTCATGTCTCCAGTTGAATAAAGTTATCCCTTAAGTATGGTGGGATTTTAATCACCGTTTGCTCTAGCAGAGTAGAGGACACTGATGTTCTTGGCCAGGAATCCTAGCTGCTGTAGCTCACTGTCTGACCTCGTTTCTCAGCTTTCTGTTGAGATGTGCTTGATGCAAGTGTGCTTAGAAGCATGCAGTATATCTCGTCAAAGGTAATTTCCCCACCACAACTGTGGTGGAGAAATATCTTTGAAATTGTGTTAATCGATTCTGGAAAAATTTCACTAAAAGTGGCATGGCCTTTAAATCTTTAATCTACTGAAAAGCTTTAACATTCTTGTAAGCAGAATATAATTGCTTGGAAAGGCAGAGAGAGCAAGCAGTGAGCATCAGTGGAAATGAGCATCTGATTGAAAATTGTGTGACTTAGTCTTGTGTGGCTTCAAGAAATCTAGAAGCCAAAACTATAATTTGTTTGTCAGCCAAATTTTGCTGTTCTGTACCGCCAATGTTTTTACTGACTCAGCTTGCCGCTCAGCAAGCAGCTGGTCCCCAAAGCAAGCTAGATATGGGCGCATTACAGCATGATTGAAGCATTGCAGGTTTATGCAGGTGAAATACCTCGAGCTAGCTCATACTCACAGACTGCCCAGGACTCGTGCTGGTGCTGTTCCTTTAAACTGATGGCATTACGCGAAGGAGCTGAGGAGCTGCTCGTTGCATGGCACTTGATCTTGTTCAGCCAGTTACATAATGCGTTCCTCCAAAAACGCGTGCAGGTAATCCTTGTAACCACAGCATAGGTTTTAATTTGTCATTAAAACGTATGTGGTAACTCCACCGTCGGGCTTTCCAAGGGGAAGAAAGCCTCTTTCTTCTTGTTTAGAGCTGGAAAGGTAGCAAGAAGAAAAGTGGATGTCTCACATTTAGTGAAGTGCTTTAACTTTTCCATGGAGAATGTGGATGGTTTTCTGATGCATAAACCAGGCTTTTTTTCCCACAAAGATTTTTTAGTACAGTTTATTAATTGAAGTTATGTGTTCGAGTCTGAATTTAATTTTGATCTATTTAACACCAATGAAAATGAAAGTAATTTGTTAACTTCAAAATGTATAGATTAAAACACTGAAACATGACTAACGTGTATGAAACATATACGTGGATGAGAAGTACCACATACACTGTACTGCTGGCAGCCAACATAAAACAGGTAAGGAATGCCTCGTCCCCGGGCCTGCCCGCATGGACAGGGCGCAGCGCTCATCTGCGGATGCTTTGTCCAGGGAAAGACACGTTGTGTGGCCTGGGGATCTGGAATGAACTGAAAGAAGGTGGGGTAGGAAACAGTTGAATTCTCTACTCCTACAGAATTTTCCTAAGCGTTTAAACTGCACATGTGCCTCAGTGAGTTAATGGAAGCTGGTAGGAGCACCTCTGGAAGGTGTAAGTCGTCATTTCCCTCTACTCGAGAACTGCTGCTATTATAGATGCATGTAAATACCTGATGTTCTTATGTACCTGATGTTCTTATGTCCTAGCCAATTGTATGGGTATTTTTTAGGAGCTAGGACCAGAAAGAGCATTTACTCTGTACATGTTAAGCGTTCGTCCTACACAGAGGAGCTGCAGGGGATCCAGCACTTCAGCATTCTGGGCAGTGAAAAACAATTCTCGCTAAGGGTCGATGACAAGATGTGCCCCAGTGTCAGTAGCACCCACGTTCTGCAAGGACCCGGCACAGAAGAGGAGCTGCGTAGTGGTAGCACCAGCAAGATGCAAGGGTGAAAGTCTCCGAGTCCCTGCCCACCACCACTTCACCACTTCTTCCTGGTGCAGTGCGGAGCCCAGAGCAAAACGCGTCAGGCGTGCCAGGGCTGTTCAGTGCCGAGCGGTGGCATTGGTTTGCTCATGCTTAAATCTTGCCTCTACTCCCCCCTGGTCCTGCCTAAATGTAAAAACAACTGAGCTGGTTTGCCTCGAAGTCCGTATTGATGCAGGCAATCCCAGGCTGCCGGCCGCTTTGGGGAGGGAGGTCTCAGCAAGCACCTCACTGATAGGAGTCTGCCAAGTGGATCTGACCGGCACTGAGCCCTGCTGTTAAAACGTGAAGGTAAGGAAGGTACTAAGGGTGAAGAGGGAGCGGAGGGGTGGGAAGGCAGTCTGATAAATGAATAGCACTTTAAAAATATTTCTAATAATGGAATTAGAGGCAGTGAAGTGAATGAAGTACGTCTGTTCTCTTCCACTGCCCTGTGGGGTGCAAAGAGCACCTTGTCCTTTGGGTGCTGGCTGTGCTGGCTGCAGACACTTTGTTGAAGACAGTGGTGGCAGACTGGGGGCTTCGCTACCTGTTTTCTTCAACGTGTTCTGGAAATGCTCCTTGCTCACAGGTGGGTCACCAAATAAAGCAGCAGCAGGCACCCAGCTCTCTGCATGCCCAAGCAATGACTGCTGCCTGCTGGGCTGGGTGCAGCCTGGGCGTGCTGGTGGTCACCGGCACCTTGGGACGGGGGGACAGGATCCTGGATCCTGCCATGGCACAGGGAGCAATCTCCCCCACCCCGTGGCTATTTCTGCTCCATTGGCAGAGATATAAAATGCGGCAGCCCTGTTTTGTTTGTGTGTGTGTGTGTTATCTGGTTAATGAGAGCTGCCATTTGCAGTTATAATTCATTTCCTTGAGGCTGAGATTCCAAGTAACCAGCATGTTAAGCCTCTTAATTTTGTGCCTGACCTGTTTATGCTATGGGGACTGCACCTATTTGGCCTTTGCTATAATACTGAATTTTGAGCAAGAAGATTACTTTCAACAATATTTACTGTGGCAATGAGGAAATGATTAAGTGTGCCTCTTTTTCCCATAAGATGGCAATAATCAACATATTCATTAGGCTGACTTCAGTTAGAATTGTGCACAGGAGATTGTTCAGACCTTTTGGCTTATTTCCATTTATTAGTCAATTAACGTGTTCATGCTCTGAAGCGTGCTAGCCTTTTACACTTCGGCAAATTGTGAAGCGATTGCTCAAAGCAATTCATTTTTACCCTTTCCCAAGTTATTGCTATGTGGGAAATGGAGAAAATATTAAGATTATCTTGTACACTCACAGTCAGGGCTGATTAGGTGCTTCACGTTTGAAAACTGGCCTTACATAACTGCACAGAAAATTTCAAGACAGTCTCACTCTTGGAGCGATGTTAGAGTAATCCAAGTAGCTCACCTTGCACATTACTAAAAGATGTTATCAAAGGTATCAAAAGTGTCAAAAAAAAAAAAAACATGAACCTTTGGTAGAAGCAGTGTTTTGTAATTTATTTTGCTTTGCTCTTGGAGCAAACCATTGCACCTGACAGAGCTGTCCTGAGACCACCCTGGTCTGGTAGCAGCTTGCAGGTCGTCTGTTGCTGGTGTACACGGAGCAGGGAGGTCGTTGCTCCCCCCGCCTTGACAGGGTGCGTGGGCTTCGCTGCCACGTTGCTGGGACCAGGAGGACGCCGAACAGAAGGCAGAGCATGACTTAAATGCAGGCACAGCCTGACCTGTGCGCACACGCTTCACTCGCCGCTGCTGGGAAGGGTCGGGCTGTGCTGCCCGCACCCCAGGGCCCGGGATTGCAGCTGGGGTACATGGATGGCCTAGGAAGGAGCGAGGGAAGGGTGAGCAAACGTCCTGGTGGGATTGCTGACCACTGTCAGAGTGAAACCGTAACTTCTGACCTCTGGCTTTCTGGCAGATGGCTGACAAAATGCCTGCAGCAGCTTGGAGCCGAGCCTCAGGCTGCTAACTCCTCACGTTGCTCGTGGTCAGCCTGAGGGAAGACCCCGGGCCTGGGGGCCGAGACTTTGCTCTGTGGGCACTCGCTGCAGGGCGGCGAAGGGACCGAATGGGCACACCGTGCCCAGCAGGCAGGTGTCTCGGCAGAGGCAGCGAGATAAAGGGAAGGTGTGGTAGGGTGCCATACGCGTGTGGCTGCTGGTTTGGGCAGAAATCAGGGGTGCTGCCTTGCTCTGCTGTCATCCTTGTCCAGGAGGCAGTGCCTGAGGTGTGCTGTCTGTGTGCTTGTCTCCAGGGTTTCTTCTAGATTTTGTTCTCAGTCCCAGTGAGAATAAAAAGCAGTAAGGTTCTACCTGCCAATATGGGAAGTAAAGCTTTATTTTCTCAGCAGTTACTTGCCTTGAACCTTGTCACCCTGCGCCTGCATTTCAGAGTTCAAAGCAGCTGCTGCACAGGACAACGAACAGGGGCAGTTTTGTTCAGCTTGCTATGGCCTCGCTGTGCCAGGCACATCGACACGGCTGGGCTTCCCAGCCTTCTGGTCCTGATAAGCCCGCTGTTTGTGTCGCAGGCTGAAGAGAGGGGGCTGGATGTCAGTAAGAGCCTCGCGGACTGCAGTCTTCCTCCGGTAAGACAGGAGAGCAGCAGCCGTGGCGGGGCTGAGCTCCCAGTGCTGCCAGCCTTACCCTTACTGGGAGAGAGGGAACGGAGCAATTAGTCTGTCTCTGCTCAACTTCTCCTGCATGTGGAAGGCATTGCCGCAGCCCATCACACGTGGCCGGAGGTAACATCTCCTTTGTCCTGGTTTGAAACAGCGTCAGCCAGCACCCAGGCCCAGCCTGCCTCAACGAGAGCTCTCCAAACCCCATCTCTTCCCCCAGCTCGGGGTTGTTAACAGTGCAAAGAGTATAATATGCGAAACAAGCTCGCTCTAAAGGGGTATTGGCAGTTCCCTATTTTAAGAGAGAAATGAAGAATACAAAATAAACGGGGAAGGCTGAGTGGCAGTCCTCGTGCAGTTTGATAGGCAGCATCTCCTGCAGGAAGTGTGTTAGAGGACAACATTCAGGGAGCTGCTGTATCGCTAGTTAGTTCTGTTCCAATGTGCACAGAATATTTTAAAGCACTTTTTTTTTTCTTTTTTTACCTTTTTAGGCTACCCAGGCTTCACAGAGTACTGAAATGTCCAGTACAAGTGGAGCAGAGACCGAGTGTTGCAGCAAGGAAATCACAGAATCGTTAAGGCTGGAAAGACCTCTAAGATCGTCTGGTCCAACCGTCTGCCTGCCACCAATATCGCCCACTAAACCACGTCCCTAAGCACACGGCACATCTACCCTTCCCTTAAACACCTCCAGGGGTGGTGACTACACCACTTCCCTGGACACCCTGTTCCAGTGCCTTACCGCTCTTTCTGAGAAATGTGTCTTAATATCCAACCTGAGTGAAGTATGAATGTGTCTGGAGTAAATACTGCTACACCCCTTTCTAACTGGATGGAACGGAAATGGGGATTGTAGAAAAAGAAGATGAGCAAAGTAACTGTTTTCTGCTAAGTGGCTCTCACTAGGGAAGAACAAAGTGAAGCTGTTTCTGCATCGCCAGTTTCCCTTCATCAGCCGGAGATTTCTGCCCATGGACAATGGAGACGGAGAGCGCAGAACACAGAGCGAAGCCACCTTTTGCTCCAGGCCAGCAGCACGAGTTCCTGGCCTTGCCCTCTTCAGTTCACGAGGAGGGTGAAGGTGTCTACAGCTGCTTCTGTCCGTGGAGCAGCCAGCACAGTCCCGGGGAGGACCCCGACTACGTGTCCATAGGGGAGGACTCCTCACCTTGTGCAGGTGATCCTGTCCCCAGGACAGCCTGCGGGCACCAGCCGAGCCTTGTCAGCGTCACGGAGGGTCGTGTGTGGCACAGAGGGGACAGCGTAAATGAGAACGAATCGCCCAGAAGTGATGAATTGTTGGCATTTAATGTATGTTCTCAGGCAAGGCACAGGCATGTGCTTGAGGAGAGTGAAATGAGTGCTGCGTGGCAGCTCGAGTCACTCTGGGCAGCACTGAGGAGTGAGCAGGGCATCCTGGATGGGGAGGACGATGAGGATGATGTCTTTCTTCCTTCTCCTGGGCAAACGGCGACGTGGCCTGGCTGGCTGGTAAGTTTGTCTGCCTCTTAGGTGCCTTCACGGTCAGAACTCGGACACTTCAGAGAGGCGGTGGCTGCGGGTGCTGTCACCTGCGTCCCATCACCTGCACCCTTGTGGCTCGTGACCGTTGTGTTTGCACAGATGCCTTGGGCTCCTATGAGCAACCCTTGGAGTGACCAAGCAATCTGCTGAAAAGTAATTTCCAAAATCAGGTTGAGCCTCTCTAGCACCTGGCATGTCCTCCTGCTGTTAAAATACGTACATACGTACGTGTATGCTCTGCTTCGTTCTTCATTCAATCAAGACAGGTGCTGCAGAGGAAAACCTGCAGGGTAATGAGGCTTAAAATGAAGAGATCCCTACCCAAAGTTGCCGCTGTTTCTTTTTCTTGCCCTGAACAATTCCATTATCAGGGTTTTAACTTTAATTTTGCTCTGCAAAAACAGAATAGCTGTCTGCTGGCAGAGTTCATGAGACTTGAGAAGTGCTCTGCGCTCCCCTGCAGCCTGTGCTCCAGGCAGGCATGTTGTGCTCAGGATGATCCTTGAGGTGTCACCAGTGCTCTGGCCAGATCACGCTTGCTTCCACGAGGCTCTGGTGCACCCAGGTTGCACAGAACCCCTCTGCCCTCTCCCTGCAAACCCGACACTCAGACCGAGCTGAGAGCAGCCTCCTGCCTCCCCCCGAGCGTATCCTGAAGCTGTGGCTCCACGCCGGGTGCTCGCACTGCCACGGCTGCTGGCTGCTGGGGCCAGTTGTGGGCTGGGACCTGCCTGTGCCTGGCACCGTGGCGCAGTCACATCCCGGGCAGGGGCAGCGTGGCTGTGATGGGCTGATAAGGATCCCGGATCCCCTTGATCCCATCCACCTGCACCATGCCTGCCCCTCCCATGGCCAGCGGCTCTTTGAAGCTCCTGGCACCTTTGGGAGTGGGGAATGAGAAGGCTGGGGCTGGCTAAACAAGCGTTTTCTTGTTTCCCTTGGATCCAATGCCTTTTCCTGTGGTGGTTGACGCTGACCTGACCTGCCCTGCCCTGAGGGAAGGATTTCAGGTGGTGTCCTGCTGCCCTGGGCAAAATCTGGCAGCACAGTGACTGCTTGAGGATGCTGGAGCCTGTGCAGTGGGGAGCACTGGGCCAGGGCTGAGCAAGGTCACGGGAGCGTTGGTGAGGGCGTGCTATGGGGCACGAGCAGTGCTGACGGGTGTGTGGGGGCGGTGGGGCTGGGGGACACACGGCGGTGCTGCCATCCCCCCGCTGCTGTGCCGGTCTGTCCCGAGGCACGTGGTGGGGATGCTCACATTTCTAACACAGCCCCAGGGGCGTGAAGCCCTTTCCTTGATGCTCTGCCCTATCTGTGACTTCCCACGGAGAACTGAGTGCCCCGAGGTGTCTGTGCCTGCTGCGCTTCCTCCCAGTGGAAAGGGCGGAGAGGAGCTGCTGCTGGTCCCTCCGTGCTTCTGCAATTCTGCTGTTGCCCCGAGCGAGGCAGGATCTGTGGTGAGCTCATCGGTCCTACCAGAAAAAGGCAGGCTAAATTTCAGAGCTCAGCAAGAACTGCTGGATTTCACTTGAATGGTGCTTTCTGGTTCTTTTCAAGTCTTATTCTGGTGTTTTGTGTTGCTGTCTCAGGACCATAAACAGCTGGTGCAATTATTTATACCATACACTTATTTAAAACCTCTCTCTCCCCATAACTCAGTCCTCCTTTAAAGAAACAAACAAATGCATCTGAGCACTGGGACGTGGTTGCTGCCTCTTTCTTTCTCAGGGCTTCTGAATTCTTCGGGAACGGCGACAGCAGCCCGAGACAATGCAGGCTCGCACCCCGCGCTGTGAGCAGTGTGGTCTGGCCACCTGCCCTGCTCCAGGACGCTTCCCGGGGCCGCGGGCTCTGCAGCAGCGATGGGAACCAGGCGCCAGCGCTGAGACGGGGCCGCAGCCGCCTCGCTCCTGGCACGCGGTTTACAAGCAGCAGCCCCAAGGCATCTTTATAATTTGGGAAGGAAAGGTGCCTTTGTTTTGATGTTATGTTTTGTTAAGAGCCTCGTAACCCGCCTGTCAAAGTTTGGATGTTTCCAAGCGTGTGGGTCAGAGACACGAGTCCGTGGTGCTCTCGCTGGAGGTGCCGCTGGAGCCCCGTCCCTCACCACGCCGGGGGTGAACAGCACGCACGGAGCTGCGGGCCGGCCTTCCCCTGAGTCAAAGCGGCGCTGCTGTGTCAGTCTGAGAGCCGTCAGGACAGAAATCTGCTCTTGCATCTCCCCCCTTTGCTTTTCCTCCTCTGGCTCTCGGCCTGCTGTGCACCAGGGCAGCAGAGAGCACAGCCCAGCCCTCGGCGTGGTGCTGGGGAGCTGCCCCGCTGCTGGCGGCGTGGGTCCAAGGGCAGGACGTTCCCAGCGGCCACAGGGGGCCGGGGGAAGAAAAGAATTTGCTGTTAAATAATAAAGCTTTTGTGCATAAGTGTTTGCCTGAAGTGTGTTCTGAAGTGTCCTTTGAGTTTTCCTGGCATCCCCAAAGGTTAGCAGCAGTGTGCGTGGCTCCTGTCCAGCCTGGAAATGCCTCTCGGGGCTGCGGCTGGTGGGCGCGGGCCGGGCCCTTGCTGTCCTGCTCCGTCCCCTGAGCGAGAAGTGCCTGCCCCTGTCGGCGCCGCTCCTGGCCTAAAGAAAGGGCCTGAGGTGAGCCGGGAGCGTTGCCCAGCCGCTGCCGCTGATCGTGCGGGGGTTAAACTTGCAGGGGCTGCCCTGCTTTACAGGGAGCAGGGCTGCACCTGACAGATTCCTCGGTCGCCTTAATTAATCCCAAACTCGGCCAGAAATGTGCCTGGGACCTTCCCGAGACAACAGCTGTCCCTGGAGCTATGTGCTAAAATACGAGGCGGTCAAACCTAACTCACCAAGTGGCATTTAATCGTGCAAGCCTGGAAGACAAATGCGTCCCTGTTGCCTGTGATGTTCTCTCTTTGCCGGCGGGTGTTTTGGTGTTGGAGGCTTGCAGGCAGGCACCGGCGGGCACGTGTCCCTCCTGCACCCGGCTGCTGGAGGCCGCGTCCAAACCCCTCGTGCCCCCTCAGCCCTTTCCCTTCCCTGACCGCTCGGTTGCCTTTCCCTTCTGCAGCGTGAGGGTTTGTCTGCTTTTTCTGCCCCGTTCTGCCCTGGTTTCGGCAGCCCGGCCGAGGGAAGGACCCCAGGGCCCCTCGTGCCTGGGTGTGGGGCGGCCTCGTGCAGGCCGCGGGCAGGGCCGTGCCCTGGGTCCGCTCTGTCGCGTGCACGTAGCACAGCCCCTTGTTGTCGCTATACATTTGCCATATGAGCCCTCCTGCTCTTGCTAATAATACGAGATGCTAGTAATTCCTTGTGCTGGTCTGGCGCCTCTCTTCTGGGGAGGAAGATTAATGTTCCAGCCATGGTCTGGCAGCTTGGCGATATTCCCGTGAGGAAGGGAAAACGCCTGTGAGCATTCTGCTGGTGCCCCTTTTTTTGTGTAAAATGTGTACATCTCTGGCACTTGTTTTCATCCTCGGGATGCCTTCAGCAGGCTTCTGCTGGAGGCCCTCGTGTGTGGGAATTGCTGTGGGCTCTCCTCACACTCCTGCGCCTCAGCGTGTGGATTTATGTGGTGTTTAGACCAGTTAGTGGTAGTCCTCAGTAAAGTCACTTCCTTCTGTATCGCTTGGATCTGTTTGCAAGGCCTCTGCCGAAGCATCACACAAGTTAAAGTTACCATATCAGTTACTCTTTTAAATGCATTTAAATAACAGTCTTTCCCCAAGCCCCATCCTAATCAAAGCCGTGGGGTACTGCAGGACCACAAACTCAAACCGGCCCCGCTCCGCGATGGCCAAACAGGCGGCTACGAAGGTGGGTGGATGCCGAGCTCGTGTGCTTTGTGATGCCCTAGCCATGGCTGTGCTCCCAGCAGGGCACAGCGAGCAGGGTGTACGGGGACAGCTGGTGCTGAGCATCCAACGCACCCAGGCCCCGCAGCGGCAGGTGTGCTTCTGGAGGGCAGGGAGGGAGGATAAATGGGTGGAGGGATGGGTTTCTCCCACTGCTGCTTCTAATGAGGTTGTGGCCAAGTGCACGGGGGGGTGCTGTCCCTGCTTGCTGTCGGCAAAGGAGGCGGTTTGATGGTGGCTTGGTTCATCTGGCTGCTCCAAATCTCCAAATGGAGGCTTTTTGCCTGAAACGCTCCTTTCCTGCACCTTGTGCTTCCCAAACAAGCCTCATCTGCTCAGCACAGCACCGCTTTTGGATCAAGTGTATTTTAATTGCCTTAAAGAGTAGGAGGGAGGGGTTATTTTTCGCTTCACCCAAGGGGATGGGTGAAGCTATTTTTGCCACTGGTGTCACTCCCCTCCAATGCACACGGCGAGGGCAGGGGTGGGAAGCCCCAGGCGAGGCAGAAGGACGGAGAGCCACAGGCCTGGGGGAGGCACGCTATCCGGGGGAAGCCAGGGCGGGCTCCTTAGCGAGGCTGAAACTTCGACTTTAATGGGATTTACTGCTACAAAACTTCTCTTGTCCAAGTTTTCTAGCTAATCACTGCCAGGTTGTATTCACAGAGTCCCAGTGAAATGGAGGGAGAGCACACCCCTGCTTGTCCATCCTAACTTCCACAAAAGCATCTTTGGCTATATTTTTTCAGTGATGTTATCTCTGATTTTTCAGTGATGTTATCTCCGATTTAGCAAAGCTGGGGACTTTTGGAGTCTCCTTGAGGACTAGTCATCTGAGAAGTCTATTTGCCTTTTGTGTATATACTAAATAACCCAGTGTTTGTTAAATACCTCTGCTGGTAGTGGCAAACACCAACACCCCCTTTGCGTGCAAATGTGCAGAATACCCTCTGCTGGGGGCTGGGGGTCTCCTCTCACAGCCTCGGGGAGCCCAGGAGCTGGCAGCTTGCTCGGGGTAGTGCCTGTCCCTGGCAAAGCCATCCCCGTGGCACCAGCACAGACACGGAGGTGGCCGGGTGCTCGTGCCCGCTCTCTCCCAGCTGTCGGGAGCCCCTGGACGTGCCCCTGCCGCCGCCGGTGCCCCAAGGCCCTGCTATGCCTGCGGGAGCCGCACTGCCACGAGCCGGCCTCTTTGTGGGTAAATTCAGGGTGCCCTGGAGGCAAAGGGCAGGGCGTTTTCCCTGTTTTGGTCACAGCATGAGTTCATTTGCTGTATTAATAGCTTGCCCGGCGTTCCTCAAAGTAGAAGCAGCAACTGCCCCTGGAAATAACTCCTTTGTTGTCAAACGGCCTTTTTATTTGTGTGCCTCTGTGTGTCAGGGCTGATTGTGTCGGGTGGTAATGTATAACCACGGCTGGATGTGCCAAAACCTCTGTCGACTGGCATCGCACAGTTCTGCTCTGGGTGCGGGCTGCTCCCGTTCAGGGAGGGGCCGTGCGGGGGCAGCCCGCCTGGGCTGCGGGGCACGGGCAGCCTCCGAGGGGCAGCAGTGGCACGGAGCCCCGATATGATGGACAAAGCCAGGTACCTGCTCCAGGACATGTCGCTTCCATGTGAATTCACTTTGTAATGAAAACCAAGCAGTAACACTTCCATGTGCTAGAAAAAAATCTTCAGAACTTGGTGGGTTACTCACGTTCCTGACATGCGTTGTTGGAGACTGCAGCTCGCATGTCGGGGTTGTTCTTAATGAGGGGCTTTTTAAGAGAAAAGCCATGGAAAGCAAAGTGGAAAATCAGGTGGGCAGACTGGATGTAGAGCAAGAGCAGCTCGGTCACATCCTCTGTGCCGTCATCCCCCAAACTGTGTCTGCGCTCCTGGGGGCGAGCAAGGTGGTGAGAGCAGCCCAGCCCGCTGGTGGCCCCAGTGATGGCTGCTTTGGGGCAGGGGCCACGTGAAAGCTGCTGCTGCTGTGCCGTTCAGGTGGAGCCTGGTGCTGATCCTGGGGCAGCGCTGGGCTCCTGGGGGCAGGCACCAGCGAGGCTCCCGCGCCGTGCTTCCAGCACCGCGGCCTTCCAGCACCCGCCTATCAATTCAGCATTATGAAAATAAAAGGGTCACTGTTCCCGCTATGCCAGCAGGGCAAATGCCTGCTCTGCAAGTAGCTGCTCTCCTCCTGACCTCTGGGAAATGCCTGTACACAGCAGAAAGTGGAAAAACACTGCATGGTAATGACTTGCTGGAGCTGCTCGCTTGCGAGGAGAGGCTTGCCTCGTGCTCACACCTCTTCAGATGGCCCACGCTTACCGGCAGGCGTGGGGCCAGCCCCGGAGCAGAACCAGCAGCACCAGTGGCTTCTCCTGCTGGCCAGGACGCTGTCTGGAGGCTGCCAGCCTCTGTTTGTGATTAACACTGTGCCTGCGTGCTCCTGAGCAAAGCGATGGCAATAATGGCTCATCAGCGGGGTGGGAACAGCTCTGGCCGCAGACCTGCTCGGAGGTGACGTGGGACCTGCCGGGTGATGTGCTGCTGTGTGGCGGTGCCACACGTGTCCTCCCAAGGGACAGTGCTGTCATGTCCCAGCGCAGGCGAGCTGCCTCCGTGCAGCACTGGGGCTGGCGGTGGGCATCCCGCGGAGCCCAGCCCTGCACAGCACCATCAGGGCTGGCCTCTGCCCACTGCAGATCTACTGCACAGGGACAGAGCCCCCTTGCCTCTAGAGCCAGCTGCTTCAAAAGCCGAGCTCCAGCTTAAAAAGGGCTCTTGTGTGAGTCTGGAGGTGACAGTGATACGTACGTGTGTGTATAGAGGTGGAATTAATAGAAATGGCTTTTGTGCTTCCTGCTGAACATGTAGGGACCTATGGAGCAGGTACGTCAGAAATGCTGGGAAGAGACAAATGTACCAGTGGGGTCTGTGTCCTGTGCCACTCAGCAGAAATACCCACTTTGGGACGTGGTGTGTGCTGCTTTCAGGCACTTCCCAGTGGATCCAGTGTTCAGTCCTTATTCTGACCAAGCCTGATACCCCTGGTATGCTGGAGAAGGGTCCTAGATTTAAAATTGTTTGGATGCTTTTGGGATGACTGGGTCAAAAGAAGCTACACAAATATGCAGAAGACTTCGTGGTTTGTCTCCAGGCCCTGGGAAGGAGACAGCTTTCTCATGTTTGCACTCACTTCTATTTTTTTCTGGAGGAAGTGGGAAGAGGACTTCACGCCACCAGAGCAACGTGTGAAGCCATCTGCTGGCTGTGCCATTTCTCTGGCAGCACAGAGCTCAAAGCTGCGTGGCTGTCACCCTTTCTGGGAGGATTTTTATTTTGATGTTGTTGTTGTTATTTTTGAGGGTACCTCCATTTCTCTCTTGCGAGTAACCTCCAGCAGCCTGTTTGCCACCTGATGTGCTGTGGGCGCAGAACGGGACCGTGCAGGGACTGGTCCTGGCGCACGGCACAGCCCCTGGCCCACAGACCCTGCTGGAAAGAGTGACAAGCCCGAGAGGAAACCAGACAGAAGGGAGCCCAAAGAGCTCTGCTCTTTTCGAGGCATCCTTCCTGTGAGAACTGGCCTCACGCCCAGCACGGGCTGAGAAGGAAGCGATGGACGTGTCTGCACCAAAACCGTGCAGATGGGCGGGGGAGCCAGGTACCCCCGCGTTCGTGCCCCTGCCCACCCCTGGCCTGGCAGAGTGCTTTGCAGGCACCCAGGACGCAGGATCCCCTGCTCCTGTGGGAAAACCCACAGGAAGCACTGGGAAGCTGCTCCGGGCGCTCTGGGGAGCCAGCGAGGGGCAGGCGGGAGGCTGGGGCTCAGCACCCGGCCCTCCCAGGTGCCGGTCCGCTGGGGGATCCCGTGGTCACCCCGTGGCCTGGGCTGGCGTTTGGCAGGGGGCTCAGCTGCCTCCCGCAGCACCTGCCGGGGGTGTGCTAAAAACGGTGGCTTGTCACGGGGGGGCTGGGTCCCCGCGCTGTCACGCAGGCGCTGCCAGCCTGCCCGGTGCTGCCGGCTCCATGGAGAGAGCCGGGTGCCCTAGCCCTGCTGTCAGCCCGGCATTGCTTGTTCCGGAATAATCTCATAAATCACAAACTGGTGTGTTTTTCCTGATGTGCGTACACGAAGGCTCGTTCTAGCCTGGAGGCTGCGTACCCAACACCCGCCTGCTTGCACACAACCCTGTGGCACTTCCTTTTATTATGGTCTTTCTTGCAAACAAATGCTAAGCTTACACAAATGTTTGCAGGAGGAAGATAAGGAACTGTGAATAGCTGTGAATAGAGTCAAAATGAATGGCCGAGCCATATTTGGTGTCGGTGTTTTTCTTTTCCCCCCAGTTTTCTCCCAGCTGGGGTCAGCGCCACAGGCTCACCACGGGGCCACTCTTGCAAAACCACGAGGGCGCTGGCGAAGGTTTGTCCCCGGGAGAGCAGAGCTGTCGGGAGCCCTCTGCGAGCGCCTCCGTGACTGCTCCTAATGAGCTGGAGCCGGGGCCGGAGTGAAAATCTAAACCAGCTGGGGCTTGGGTTTCCAACGTCCTCCATGCGCCTTTGACAGCCGGGCTCCCGCTGCTTCTGCTCCGTGGCCGTTTCTTTCCCTTCTCCCTGCGGCTGCCTGGGAACGGGAGCGGTGCGCGAGGGAGGCAGGAAGGAACGCCCGCAGCTTTTTAAAACTCGCAGCCTTCAGGGAATTTCATCGCAATCCGCGGCCAACTGAATAACGGTGCAGGGTTTGAATCGGCGGCCCGCCCCCGCGGGCAGGGCTCCCTGCCCGGCCCTCCCTCGCTGCTGCCTGCGCCGAGCCCTGCCCGCAGCCGCTGCCCGCCCGCGGCCCTGCCGCACCAGCACCCATGGGTGCGCAGCGCCGCGCTCGCCCCGGGGCCGGGGGTCGCCCCGCGCTCTAGCGCCCGGCGAGCACCGCGCCCGCCCCGGCCACCCTGCCCATCATGCCCTTGCTGGATTTTTTCTGGGCTTGCTTCAAAAGAGCCAAGGTAAGAAGCCGCCCTTTACATAGGGCCGGGGCTCGGACAGCCCGCCGCTTCCCAGGGCGAGCCGCCCGCAGGACAGGACGGAGCGGGGAGGTGGCACGCGTGGCGCTGGGGCTGGCGGGTGCCTGGCGCGTGCCGTGGGGCGACGTCGTCGACACCCGGCGTGAGGAGGGTCTGGGACCTGCTGCGTGCCGGCGTGCCCCACGGGGAACGGCTCGACGGCACCGCTGGGTGCTGCGTGTATGTGTCCGTGTGCGTGCTGCTGGCCCGGGTGGTTTCCCTGCCTGCTGTGGGTCTGCGGGACGTGGCAGCACAGGGCTCGGGTTCCTCTCCCTCCTTTCCCCCCATGCCCAGGCTCATTGTGAACCGCTGGTAATAACAAGCGGCCCCTCTCTGCGGTTATCCTGAGGAGGCATTCCTCCTCCCCCCTCCCATTTTTTTTTTGGTAGACAGCTGCTTCTGAGTTGTTATTGATAAGTAGAGCAAATCTCTTCCCTCTCCTTAACTTGAACACTCACAGCCAGAATCCTTTCCTCTGCCTGGTTCGGGTCCTGCCTGTCCGTGGGGTCGTGGCTGGAGGAGGGCAGTGCGCACCTCTTGCACGCGTGTGTGGCACCGGCCCCACTTCCATGGGGAGCCACGGTCTGTGCCTGCAGCCCTGGCCAGGGGCTGTCCTACCCACACGCATGGAGCTTGTCTGGAGGCCTGGGCTGTGCCAGTGGGGCTGTGCACGGGTCTGTTTTTGCCTCTGGCCATGCCAGCCTGAATGCAGGGTGGCTGAGAGCGGGATGGCGGAGCAAGGATGGAGGCCAGAGGACCCAGGTTTTTAATTTCCTGCAGCAGTCATTCTGTGGCATCTGGCATTTTTCATCTGGGCTTAAAGCACAACTCTCTGTTAGCCCATCCCTGCTTGTTGTGTTAGTTCTGTTGTGTCACAGCCTGTGTGAGGCGTATGGGATGGGTTTTGGGGGTATCGTTAGCATGGGTCTCAGGAGCATCGGTTGGAAATAGCACAAAAATCACCGCACCAAGCGAGTGGGTCTGAGTGGTAAAGCGCCTGTGGAATGCAGGCTCTTCCCTGGGGGTTTCAATACAAAGCTCAGAATAGTTAAGTCTAAAAATAACATTTGTGAAATTCATTAATAATATTAATAGCTGTCTTGTCCCTGCTGTCTCCAAAGAGCTTAGCAAGTCCTCGTTAACCCTCCTTGTCCCTGCAAGCTGTTGCCATCGTCATCTCCGTGGTGGAGATGCTGTGGCAGGGACCGGGGTGCGTCCCCTGCTGCGGAGCTGCAGCGTGTCCCGGCTCCATCCCGGCTCCATCCCTCGCTCTGCTGGGATCAACCAGTGCCCGCCTGCGGCCTTGTGCCCGATGAAGGCTCTGATTGCCAGGCTGGAGTGGGCGGCTGTGGGTAGCTGTGGGACAACTCCTGTCCTCGCTGTCCCCAGGCTCCCCGGCTGCCTATTTCCCAGGTGAACCTCACTGCCAGGTGCCTGTGTGTAAGGGGAGTGCAGGCACCCGAGGCTGCCGGAGACGTTTGCCGTGGGGTGTCTGGGCTTTGAGCTGGCACAGAGGGGCTGTCCCAAGGGGACAAGCCCTGGAGAACAAGGCTGAGGTTCCCTCCCCTCACTGTCCCCAGCTACCTGCTGCGGGGAAAGGAAAATCCGCACGGAGAGGTGTAAGCAGAGCAGAGCTGCCCTGGCAGTGAGCGGTGCCGGGGCAGGAGCTCCGCAGGAGCACAGAGGTGGGGGGCACACGGAGCCCACAGCCTGGCAGCGACGTTTCTGGTCTGCTCAGCTGGGGCGAGAGCTGCCTGGGGGTGCTTGGTGCTCACAGGCGCCCGAGGACGTGGCCGCTCCTTGTTCCAAATGCAACGGGGATGTCGCGGGTGAGGGCTCTGCTTCGGCCTTTTCTTTCCTCCTTTTTTTCCTCCCTGTGCCTGTGTTGCTCAGCTACTCGCTGTGGAAGGCAGAAGAATTTCCTGAAGGCAGAGCAATGCGCAGGGCTCCGTCAGTGGGATTAAAGCTTCCTGGGTTAAATGAGGTGGGGCCGTGGCCGGGTGGAAGACTTTGTGGGAAGCAGAAGGTGTGAAGGCGGGACACGGGGGAAGGGAGGAAGCTCCCCAGAGCTACCTTCAGATAAGGCCTTTTCTCTCTTCCCTCCTTTGGCTTGTCTGAGCGGCACGTTACCGTGTGTCAGCCCTCACCCCACCTCCGTGGATGTCTGCCTCCCCGGGGGGCTGTAGGGCTGGTGTCTGGGGAGCTGGCGATGGCAGCTACGAGAGGTCCTGGTGACCATCTCGCCATCCCCGCTCCTCCAGCACTGATGCTCTCCAGCTCCCCGTGTGCCACACGTGGCGCTGAGGATCCTGTGCAGGACGTCCCTGGAGGGGACAGCGCCGAGCCAGCAGCTGCGTGCCCGGGTTTCTCCCTGGGGAAGGAGGTTTGGAAATGCCAAGGGGACCCGTCCTGCAGACACAAACTCTGCGGGGCGGCAGCAGCAGCACCCCAGCTCCAGCCCCTGCACTGGCTGGGGTTAAGCATCGCCCCGCATCGCCCCCAGCCCCGGCAGGAAGCGGGGGCCCGGGGGGGCTGTGGGAAAGCGCGGCTCAGCACAGCGCTGCGTTCCTGGGCTGATCCCCACCCGTGTGTGCGGCCCCAGCCCACCCGACCTGGGAGGGAGCCCTGGGGGGGGGGGGGCTGTGCTTCATGCTCCCTTGTGGGCAGCGCAGGGACCCCTGCTTTTAGCTGGTTTTTCTTTATTGTTGGCTTCCCATGCCTGCAGATGCCGTTGTACTCTGTGCCCAGAGCCTCCTAATGCGATTAAAGCGTGGGCACCTCCCCTCCCGCCCGCAGCCACAAAGGTACCGAGGGCACGTCTGGGGTCCTGCACCCCGTGCCACCTCTGCTGGAGCCCGGGGCTGCCCTGTTGGGGCTTTCCCAGAGCCTGCCCCAGCTCCAATGCGGGCATCAACCCTGTGCTGCTTTTTCTGCCCGGTGCCCAAAGACCCACCGGTGTGGGGACTGAGGCCCAGCAGACTTCCTTCACAGGCTGCTCAAGTCCCACTGCCTTGCGGTGACTTTTTCCTTCAGTGTGGAAAATGCAGGCCACGTGGCGAAAGTAAGGTTGGATGTGGGAAGGAGAAGGGCCCCTGAGAGGGAGCGAGTGCTCTTGTGCAGGGCCGTGCACTCCAGGGTTAGGGCTTGCTGGGCTGCAATCCCTGCTAAAATTCCCATGTGGTGGCTTAAAGGGAAAAAGGCTCCTGCATGAATTCACCCTGGGGCAGGGGCCAGATGTCCTGGGATCTCTCTTCCTCAGCTCCAGCTGTTTCTCATGCCTCTACCAGAGCTGCTCTTCAGCGGAGCTGCCGCAGGCTCCTCCCGTGGGATGGCGGTCCGTGGGATGTTGGTCCCTTCCCACTCCGTTCTGCTGCTGGAGAAAGACCCTAACGCAGCTGATTCCTGCAGCAGCTGCTCGCTGAGCCCTCGTGGGTGAGGCTGGCATTCTTCTGGAATTTGTCTTGGAGAAGCACTTGTGCTGCGTGCGCCGTGGTGATGGTGCACCCGGAGCCCTTAGGATGTGTGTGGAAGAGGTTCTCCCCTCCGGTCCTGCTGTGGGGGCTCTCCCCAGGGATTTCTCTGACGGAAAGGCACTGGAGGGGCCAACTGCAGGAGCTGAGGGTCACTGGTGTGGGCAACCAGAGTCCGAGCTGGAGAGAGAAAGGGCTGGGGCATGTAGCGAGGGACAGCGGAAGGGGACTGGCCTGCAGAGAACACGTCCTTCAGCTCTGCCTGCTCCAGCCTCTGGGCCTCAGACCCCCACGGAGGAGGAGGAGGAGGAGGAGGAGGAGGAGGAGCAGAGCCCTGTGGCCAGAGGGCTGTGCAGGGGCTGTGCAGGGGCTGTGGGGGCAGAGCAGCAGCAGAGCCGGGCGGGATGCTCAGTGTGTGCTGTGTGGGCAGCTCGGGGGCACCACCTGCAGCTGTGGCACAGAGCACCGTGGTCTGCACGCGTGGGGACAGCCCGTGTCCTCCTAATCCCCGTTCTGATCCCTTGATGTGGATCTCATGGCCCTGGGCTGTCCACCTGCCCCATCCCTGGCAGTCTTGCTGGGGACCAAGCTGGATTGCATGAAGAACACAAACTGTAGGAATCCGAGAATATGTGAATTGAGAAGATAACAAAATGATTTATGTTTTTTTTTTTTTCTTTCTTTTCACAGTGTTTCTCGCTGCTAGAAGATAAAAAAGATGCAGGTAAGCTGAGACAATATTTTTCTGGGCAGGAATGCTCTCCTTGTGGGTTGGGAGGGGGGCCTTAAGAAGAAAAGAAAGGGCCAGCCTCTGCTGGGGCTCCCGGTTCCTTCTGCCAGCAGTGTGATTTTCCCCCGAACTGTTATGTTTCACGCGAGCAGCACAGGCAACCAGGGCTGAGGCAGCGCCAGCCTGGGAGCCCCACCACACCGGGACGTGCCCAGTCCCTCCTCTGCCCCACTCCACCACTCTCCTCAGGCCGGAGACGTGGTTTGCCCGTGGAGTTGCAATAATCACCAGCAGTGGTGTGAAATCCCTGCCTTTTAGGGGGAGAAGCCCTGAGGGGCTGAAGCCGTCCTTGCCCCCGTTTGTGCCCGAGCAGCTGTGCCGCCACGGTGAGCTGCTGGCAGAGCTGCTGCTGGCAGAGCTGCTCCTGGCTCTGTCCTTTCCAGTTCCCCTTCTCCTTGTTGTGAACAGCTGCCTGCTCTGCAGACACGCTCATTAGGAGCCCTGGAGGGTTGGAGCTGCCGTGTGCTGGGCAGGGCTCTGGGGGTCCCGGGCTGCTTGCTTGCAGAAAAGTGCCGGGCCCTGCCTTCAGACCTGCTGGTGACCGCGGTGCTGGTGCTGGCTGCCAAGTGCCGCTTCCCTGCGGGGCGTGAGGGCCTGCCCTGGGCCTCACCGTGCCCCTGCTTAGCCCTGCACGAGCAGCCCCTCAACAAGTGAGTCCCAGCTCCGGGGCGAGCAGGTGAGATAGGGAAAGGTGCTGGGCTTCAGAGCTGCAGGACCCGGTCACAAAGAGGCTCCCTGCTCAGAGACAACTCGAGAACTGAGCCTGGCCGGGCCCTGCGGTCAGCTTGTGGTCGTTACACAGTCAGCTTGTGGTTGTTAGCTTCCAGCAGCTCTGCAAATAGAAGAATTCTGGAGCATGCCAGGCACATCGGCTCCTCTCGTGCACGTGCAGGGCTCCTGTCAGGTCCCTCGGGCAGGGGGTGCCAGCGGTGACCGGCAGCCGGGGCAGGGGAGGAGCGGCGCGGGCTGTGCTGCTGAGCCGAGCCATGTCAGCACGCAACGGGAAATGCGGCGCCCGCAGGATGCGCCGGGGGATCCCCGCGGTGATTCTCCGAACCAGGGGGCAGGGACCCGGCCCCGGCTTTGCATCTGACAAAGGGTTAGGTGAGCTCTGCGCCACGGCTGCTGCAAGAGCCCCGGCACACAGGAAAACCCTGGGCAACAAAAGGTGCTTTGTGAAGGAGCTCCGGAGGTGAGCCTGGGTGGTCTCCCTTCCCTTTCAGGGCAGAGATTAGCAGCATGAATGTCAGGAGCTTGTTAATGAGCCCTGTGCGAGGGAAGGGGCAGGGAAGACTCCGCCAGATCACATCCATTTGGGAAGGATGTTTAGAGGTTGTGTTTTTTCCCTTGGCTAAAACGACCTACGAAATCCAAGTGTTTCCTGGTAGGGCTCAGGTACGCGCTGCCATGAGTTTCACAACGCTCCCGGCCCTGCACCCACGTCCCGGCCCGAGGAGCCGCTGCAGGCTGCGGCGCTCGCTGCCCTGGCTGGGTGTGCCTGCAGGGAGCTCGGCCACAGGGGGGTCTCCTCCTCTCCGAGGCACCACGCCGCTGCTCGGCACCGAGCCCGTCCCACCGGAC
The DNA here is from genome assembly GCA_011074415.1 of Stictonetta naevosa. Classification (NCBI taxonomy): domain Eukaryota; kingdom Metazoa; phylum Chordata; class Aves; order Anseriformes; family Anatidae; genus Stictonetta; species Stictonetta naevosa. The sequence continues at coordinate 705,538 of CM021700.1, forward strand.
AAGTCCCATTCAGGGCCCGGCTTTTCATTGCTGCCCTAGCTCCCCGCTTCCTTTCTGACATTTAGCTAAACTTTCCACGCATTGTTCTGCACGAAGCAGAAAGGAAAGGCTTGCGCACAAGCCATGCACGTTATAATTGCGTCCTCCGAACAAATCCCCGTTGATAGCAGCATCAGACGTCCCCACAAGCGGGTCTGGGAGCACGCTCTGCAGATGTCGTTGAGCAGTGGCCTCCATCTGCCTGCTGGAAGAAGAGGACTGAGCTGGCAGCTTCCTTAAATACCTTCACAAATTGTATCGGGCGGTGGTGATGTTACAGTATTTCCAAAGAGGGCTCCTTCCACTGGGCATTGTGAAATATTAGGGAAAAGAAGCACTAGGGATTCTGCTGAACTTTTGCCCCTTTGTGAAATAATAAGGTTGTATTTACCCAGCATCTGGCTCTCCAAAAATAAGCAGCTAAATTTAGCCCTTGTTGATGTGTTGTCACAGCTGAGTTATTCTTTTTCTACCCAAGCTTGCTTTACACAAAAAGTTTGAGTGGGTTCTGCTGATTTGTAGCTTCAGGCGTGAGGCTGTCGTTTCTCACCCGACTGGTGCCCACATGTGGTGGGGGCACGGGGCAGCATCGCCCTCCTCCTCCTCATCCTCCTCGCCCCAGCCTGCAGCTCTGGTGCCCGGGGTGCGCGTCCTCCTGCGCGCAGGTCACCTCGTGCCCCGTCCCCAGCGGTGCTGTGTTTTGGGGGCGGAGGGGGAGGCTGGGACCTGGCTTTTTGCCATCGCTGGAGTCGGCAGGCAAGAGGAGAGGGACGCCTGTGTGACAGCAGGGTGGCAGCTGCAGCGAGTGCACGGAGCAGCGCCGGGGTGGGACAGGACGCCCGGGCTGGCCGCGGTGACCCGTTCCAGGGTCACCTGAACTCATGAAAGTCTTGGAAATCGCAGCCTGCTCTGTGGTGGGAGATGTGGCAGTGAGCCTGGGTTACAAGTGAAGAGGTAGGAAGTAGAAAAACTGAACTGAATGTGATTACTGGAGGTTTTGGCGTGCCGTGTGATGAGAGGCAGTCTTCATTTCCCCTTCCCGTCCCTGCCTGCCCGCAGGGTCAGACTTGGGCTGGGCTGCGGAGCCGCACTGAAGCGCTGGCCCCGCTCAAAAAGCAGCTTCCAACGTGCCCCAGGGAGCCTGCATGGGGCCGCATCCTGCCAGCCCTCGTGGTGCTGCCTGGCTCAGCGCTCTGATGGCTGTGCTGGGGGTGTTCGGTCATCTTGGTGGGGAAGGGAGCTGCTCCTCGCCCTTCTTGTGCTGCATCCCCTGCAGGCTCCGTGGCCTCGCTCCTGGGCCCTCTCTGCTCACCGGGGTCAGTCCTCCCCTTGGTAGCATGAGATGCTTTGAGATCTGTTCTAATATCTTGGAAAGTAGAGAGTTACTTCCTAAATGAGAACGTACACACCAAAAATCACCCTGCCGGGGCAGTGTGAGCGAAGACAAATAGTTTGTGCTTCTTTCCATCAGCTCTTTTCTCGAGCCCTGGCTGGAGATGCAATCTCCAGCATTTCCTCTTTGGCCTCCTTGTGAACTCGAGGTTATTTCTGCACCGCTGAGCTCTCTGATATCTGTTTGTCCATATTGCTTTAATTTCTCCGAGAAGGTGGGTTGGTGCTACAGCCTTTGTAATTAGTCCTCTGGGCGCAGCTGAGGTTTGCACCTCTGTCGGGTCCTGCTGACTGTCCCCTGGGGATCGATACCAATTCATGCTGTCCCAATGACTCGTGTTTCAGCGCTGTCCTAGGCACTGCCCCTCGGTGCCGCACCGAGCGGCTCCCCCGCTGCTCTTTCCCTGCAGGAGCCGTCCCGCGCAGCGCTGGCTGCTGGTGCCGTGCGTGCACCCACGGCCCTGGTTAGCCAACAGCAGCCACCACGGGGCTGATACGGGCATGCAAAGGGCTCGTGTTTTTATCTTGACCTACAGCAGTGTGAAACGCTCTCAGTTTGTTCTCCTGTCACCTTTTTGCTCTCTAGGCTAAAAAGCAAACACTGCTGGATAAACCGTTGCCTTCCCCACCCGCCCGCTCCTTTCCAGGCTGAAGGGCAGCCCGCTGACGCCACGTGCCGCAGGGACTGTTCCTGAGAAACAGTGTGAGGCAGAAAGTGAGAAAAAGTGCTTCAGAAGAAAATCAAATCAACTTGGCCACAGTTCACTTTTTCCAATAAATGATCACGAGGAAACTATTTGTCAGAAGCGAGAGGCACCCCCGGCCTGTGAAATCAAGCCATTTCTTGCCTTGTTCCCCTTCTGCCTATAAAATGCTCTGAAACTCCAAAAAGCAGCGACCGCTGCAGTCAGCTGAGACTCCCATCCCCCATCGCATCCCTCGGTCCTTCGGGGGCTTCCATCTCAGGGTCCGGAAGTTTTTCCGTTTCCTGTAGCTAACAAAATGCAGATTCCCCCTCTGAGCAGCAGGATCCTATCAGGAACTGGGTGATTTTCTCTGAAGGACGAAGGGAAGGGCTGCTGGAGGGAGCACTGCTCCTGTGCTGGGAAGGATGGAGCGCTCGGGGCACGGGAGCGAGCTGGGGGCCGGCGCTGGCTGCGGTGGCGAGGCTGCCTTGGGCCCGGCCTGGCCAAGTTCCTCCTGGGGCAGCAGGGAGCGATTGAGACATGCTGGAAAGAAATCGCAGGCAAGAAAGTCCATTTGTGTCTGCGGCATCTGAGTAGTCTGCACGAGACCAAAAGGATCGAGAGGGAAGTTTTGTGTGTGGTTACTTCCCTGAAATTAAACTGGGAATGTACAGCGAAAACTGGAAGAAGGGGTTGGCTGTGCAGTGTTTTTTCTCTGGTAAGAGCTTTACACGTAAGTCACCTGAAAATTAAAAGAAAAGGAAGGTTTCCTGTGCCTGGAACAGTTCATGAGCACTTCTGGAGAGAGCTTTGCTGTGAATGGAGGCCCTGGGCCGTGCAAGCAGGACCGTTGTGGGTGCTTTGTAACGTTCACGTGGCTTTGTTTTCAAGGTGTGACAGATCGGATGGAAAAAGAAGGTGTGAGCTGTTTGCAGGCCGGTCTGCTCGTGGTAATTCCTTCTCTTAACGAAGAGGATCGGGGTCCTGCCTGAGATGTCCTCAGCGCTCTGCCTGCCACCTCGTCCTCGGGGGAGAGGAGGCAGGGAGCGCGTTAGGGCGTCCCCAGGCACCCCGATGGGCGCTGCGACCCCAGGAGCCTGGGCAGCGGG
>CM021700.1:709163-783731 GCA_011074415.1 Stictonetta naevosa
CCGGGGGGGAGGTGGTGGGTGAGAGTCGTGCGTGGGGGGTGAAGGGCAGAGCGTGGCCTGGAAGCACGTGCTGAGGGGTCCCGGGGCTTTGCCGTGCTTTTGGTCTAAAATAGCGTGAGCATCCCTCCCGAGGGGCAGCCGAGAGCAGCACAGATTGCCCTGGTTGGTGGCAACCTGCTGCAGTGCACAAGCTCGAGTCTGGGGCTTGTGGGCTTGTGGCCCCCCAGACCCGTCCCCGTGATGGCTGTCTGTGTGTGCCCTGTGAAAGCCCTGCCCAGCAGTCGCTCTGTATCCCGTGGAAAATGATCCTGCTCCTTCTCTGTGCCCGCTGCTCCTTCCTGAATGCTTCACCTGATGCCCAGTCTGTGGTGCTGATCCTCCGCTGCTGTGAGCGCCGGCCCCGGGCTCCCCGCGCAGGGCTCGTGCTGCCTGGTGCAGGGTGCTCGCCCCATGGGGGCCACCCTCCTGCTTCGGTGTGGGGGGAGCGCGTTTCCGTGCCGAAGGAGCCTCATCGGGGGTGGCCGGTGCTGTGCCTGAGCACAGGTCCCACACCGTGCGGGGGCAGCACCGTCCGTGCGCCCTGCTCAGCGCAAAGCGCGCGGTGCTCGGGTGGTCAGCACCCGTGTCACTCCGAGCGGGTCTGTGCGCCCGGCTGCGGGTCTGTGTGCTGCTGGCGTGTGCCTCTGGCCCGTGCTGTGGGATGGACTGGTGGCCTGCAGGCTGCATCCCTGCAGCAGAGACCAGAAGCGAGACCTTTCCCTCCCCGGCCCCAAGGGCATTACTGGTTTGAAACGTGATGCTTGGGGGAAAACTTTGTCACATATAGAAGTTCTTCGTTTAAAAAATGGTTTTAAAATCCCCTCCCTCCCACCAACCCTCCAAAAAAAGGAACCCCATACTTTTCATAAAAAAGGGGGATTGTTTAGTATTTGATAGCGTTGTAATGATACTTTTATCGGCCTTTGTATTGAGACTGTTAAAAATGTTTGAGGAATTCTTCTTCATTTCAAACTTCAGTGCTGAGACTGGTTTGATGTGGCTTTTAAAGATGATTGTGATAACAGCCTGCGGATAGCAATCTTGAAAGCAATTTATTTTGAGTTATGTGAAAGAGGAACTGTGGCTTAGTTTCTCAGTCTGCTCCAATGCTCAGTGAATAACCAGATCTTGAACCTGCCAACTTGTGCTGCAGACTCGTGCCTTCTGCTGCCAAATGATCGCCTTGGGAATGGTCCAAAGCACTCCTGATGGACGGAAGTAATTCCTCAGAGATGGTAAGGTCAGCTTAGATTGTCACAGGTGACGGAGGAAATGGGGTTTTCCAGAGTTAAGCTGTTATGAGCCTAGTGGAGGAGAGTTCATTAATGCTTGGTGAGAACATTGGTTGATCGGATCCAGTGTATTTTGGCAAAAGTGGGTTTCATTTCAGCCATTTCCAGTGCCGTGGTTGTCTCAGAGGGAGATGTGCGAGGGCCACGAGCTGCCAGCACACCACAGCCACCTCCCTGCCAGAGCCCCCACGGGGACCCTGCTGGGGACATGGGCACCCCGCGGCCCCACTCAGGTCCCGCTGGTGCAGCCGGCTGTGCCGTGGCTCCTGGCGTTGTGCTGTGGCCATGGGTGGGCTGTGGCCATGGATGGCAGGCCGGGGAGCAGAGGGTGCAGGAGCCTCTTTGGGGACCTGCAGGAGAGCTGCGAGCACAGCCTGGATGGAAGTGCTGCCCCCAGCCCCGGTTGTTCCCGGAGCCAGTAAGACCTGGGTGAGTTTAATCAGCACCTTGGCTGCTTTCAGTGTCTTGGTAAGCCCGGCGCGTGCTTCCTGAGGCTGGGCCAGGGTGGAAAACGACTTTCTTAGACTTGCAAACCACCATCGTTATCTCTGGAACAATGAAGCAACCATTCTGGGCGTTCTTCCCCCAGCCCCGTACCAAACCCGCAGTAGTTGGCATCCGCGGTGGCACCCGGCTGCAGACCAGTCCCTGCCTCCTCCGGCGGCTGTGTGGGGACCGGGACGACCTGGCTCTTGCCCCCCTCGGTGGTCCCGTGTACGTGTAGCAAGGGCCAGCCCCTGCTAACCGCAGCTGCAGTCCCCTCGTTCCGGGGAGGAGGCCCTGGCGCGGTGGGTGAGGCAGGAACAGTCGGGGCGATTGAGCTGGTTGCCGCTCCTCCTCGCCAGCTTGTTTACCTCCCCGGAGCTGGAGGCTTTCTGCTCTGCTTCAGCAGTGGCCACATAATCCGGATTCCTCAGATAAATTCCTGCTGTTTCTTTGAGATCTGTGGCTGCTGTTTTAATTGCCTTGAGCTCTGGGCCAGACACAGGATCCTTGTTTTATGAAATCAGCGCCTATGAATGATGCTGTTGTGCGTATGTCTCTGAGTTTCTCTCTTTCTCCCTCTCGCCCTCCTCCCCTGGAAGCCGGGGAATTCGGCCCTGGCGGGGCTCTGCCTGCTGTGCCCGTGCAGCTGGCGGCACCGACTCCAGCTGCCGCTTTGTGTCTGCCGTTAGCTTCTTTCCCGAGCAGGGTGCCTGGTGCCAAATCGTTGCCCTTCCTTTGTGATAACACCTCGGTAACCTGCATGGGTGGCTACCTGCCGTTATCTGCATGCTCTCTGAGGAAACAAACCCATCTGTTCCGCCCCGGTACCGTTCCCAGCGCGGGGCCACGTGCGGCTTTGCCACCTGCGGCCGTGCCCAGGGATCCTCTTGTGGTGTCCGGGGCCCAGATTTGCTGGGGACACACTGAAATCCGACAGGCTGCCATGGCAGCGGTGGAGATGACAGCTTTTATAGCCGTGGATTAAAAAAAGCGAGTAACTGTTGTGTGGCCGGGAGGCCAGACAGAAATAAACAGGGCTCTGCTGGGCGGGAGTGAGAGCGGGTGGCAAGTGCAGGCTGGGCCCGGCACTGGCACGTATTTCAGCGCAGATGAAGCTAGCTCATGCGAAAATGTCACAGGGTTCTCCCGTTTTCCATCTGCGGTGGTGGAAAACTATGAAACATGAATAGTAGTTGCATGAGCGGAGCAAGAGTCCCCCGAGCACGTGCTTGTGAATAAGTTTACCCTGGGACACTCACTCCTGGTTTGCTCATTTCTGCAGCCGTTTTTTATTTATACACCTGAAAGAGAAGTTTTACTTCTCCCCCCGCCCCCCTGTTTACTTTGGTCGTTGGAAAAAGAGAACCAGACAATGACGGCTCGGGGCTGGCCAGGATGTGCTTGTTGTGGGTGCGTGGGTTTCCTCCTCGTGCTGGGTGGCCACACGGGGCGGAGCTGCGTTTCCCATGGATTCGATCTATCCATCTATTTATTTATTTATTTACCGCCTTTGCTTGTTTCGGCTTTTCCAGGGTGTTTTCATCTGGTCGGGTTGTGCGCCTTGCCCAGGAGAGGGTGCCCTTTGCTGGGCTGCCTGCCCGGGGGAGCACCGAGGGGGCTGGTGGGTGCGGGATGGGGGTCTGGGTGCTGCGGGGGGCACGGCAGAGGTCTGTGTCTGGGGGCAGGGGGGAGCCGTGTGCGCTGTTAGTCTCTGAGGATGCTTCGCGATCCCTTGTGGAAGATGTTCTACCTATTGGCAGCAAACGCCTGGTTCTGTCTTAACCCTCTGTGGGGCAGCAAGGAAAACAGGAATTGCCTGGTAATGCACAGGTTTGCAGGTCTGACGTGATGCGGTCAGGTGCTGTAATACAGGACCGAGGGCGCTGAGGATACCTTTGCTTTCATAAGCTCACGTTGGCTGTTCCCGGGCCTCCTGTGGGACTGTGAAGAAGTCCCAGAGGTGGATGGGGCCCGGCTGGGGGGGCTGGGCTGCAGGTGTCCGTGCGCTGCTCGCAGCCAGACGTGCTCTGTTGGAACCGGGCACGTGCAGATGCAGACCCAAGGGACAAATGCCAAGTAAGTGGTCTTTTTTAGGGGATTTGAAAATGCCTCAGTGCCATCTAGGTGTTTGGTGAGCATCTCAGTATAACCCATCCTTCAGAACGAGGCTTTAGCCGTAGCTGCGGTGTGGCCCGGCCAATTTTCCTGCTGGACCCAGCCCAGAGCAGGGGAGGATTTTGAGCGCTGGCAGGAGCGGAGGCAGCGCGGGTACCAGAAGCCAGGCTGCAGCGTGGGCAGCATCAGCTGCTTACCCGAAAATGCCCTCACCTCAGGGCTGGGGCTGGGCTGCACGTGCCTGCTGCTGCCCGCAGGATTTAACTTGGCTTTTGCTGCGTGCATGCAAGCCAGGAGGGCTTCGCTCAGCTGCCGAGCCCTGCTCCCAGCCCCAGCAGCTTACTGGTGTGTGGGGATGTACTGGGAAGGAGCACAGCGCTCCTCAGGGCCCATTTCAGGTCCCCTGTGAGGGCCGGGCAGAGGTTATTGCTTTGAGCCTGTCACCGGAGCTTTTCCCGGTTCGGGTGTCCCGCACGCCGGGCTCCCGGCCTCTGCTGGGAGGAGGGCACAGCCCCGCTGACCCTCCCGGACGGCTTTTCCTCCATTCAGCCAGCTTCAGGGGGCCTTTGTTGGATCTTTTCCTGTCCCTTCTCAGTGACGCCCTTTGGACCACCCTAGGCTCCTCTCCCTTGTCCTCCCGGATCCCACTCGGTGTGATCCCTGCTCTCCCCGGGTTCCTCCCTGCCCTGCCCGGGAGGGCAGCGTGCTGCAGGCTGCTCCCCCGGAGGCAGCGCTGACCCCCGTGCTGAGCCCCCCGCGAGCACACGTGCCTACTGGGTGCCTTGTGCAGGCGGCGGGGCGGCCCGGAGGCGAGCCCGTGGGCTCCCTGCCATTCCTCGGCCATAGGCTGGGCACTATTAATATCACCGGGCGTGAATGCAGCCCATTCATCGGCTGGCGCAGGGGGAGCGTGCAGCGTGCACGTTTTCTGCTCCTCCCAGCCTTCGCCCGGGTTGCGTGGCCGTCGGCTGGTCCCGGCGTGTGCGGGGCAAGAGTGTGCCTGCGGGGTCCGTGTCGGTCGCCAGCTGGGTGCTGTCCCCGTCGCTGGCTGGGTGCTGTCCCCATCACTGCCCGTTCATAGCTTGTCGCCTCTGGGAGCCTTCCTGCCTCGCTGCCCCCACGCCTCTCCCCTTCCCGCCTTGCGTGAGGAAACGAGTGGAAAATGCTTGAAATCCTCCTCTGAGCCACTTTTTCCACTGCCTGCCGCTGTGCCCCTGGGGCCGCCCTGGTGCTGGTGCCCGGCTTCAACCCACGTAAGGTGCTGTGAGCCCTCCCCTCACGCGGCCGTGCCCCCCTTCTGGCCTCTGCAGCCTTCCCACGTCGGTGGGCGAACAAACCACCGGCCGTGCCCGTCCCCTGGGAGGCTGGCTCTGCGCTCTGTCCCCGGGGCTGTGCAGCACAGTGCTCCAGGAGTTCTCGCTCTGTGCAGCCCCCCCGGGGCAGATGCAGCCTCTGGGACAGCCGGAGCCCGAGCTGTCCCCTTCCCACAGCCCTTCCCAGGAGCTGGGGAGCAGTGCTCTGCTGATGGAGACGAAGCAGAGAGCCTGGGGGTGCTGCGGCGGGGGTCAGGGCTCGGCTGGGTTCCTGGCACCCTGAACCACCCCCTGCCCCTCTGTAGCGAGGTGCTTCCTGCCCTCTTGCCTTACATTTCCCACAAACAAATGTATCCTTCAGGTCTACCTTAAATAGTTTTTTTTTTTTAAAACTTTTTTTCTCCCCTCTTAGCCGCTGTGTTCCAGACCCTGTCCCCCATTGTATTCTCCACCCTCTTGCGATTGCTTTTCAGCCAGTCCCACCACACAGGCCGTGCTCCGGGATCCAGGGGCAGCCTGAGATGCGTGCGAGCACCTTCTGCGGCGCCGCCGAGCCTCGCCCCGGCCTGCCAGGGGAGCAAGCACCGAGCAAGGAGGACCCCTGCGGTGTGGGGGGGCTTCTTGGGATGCAGGGCCCGCGAGGGCAGCATCTCTGCTCCTCAGCATCTCGCTGCGGCTTGTGCCCCCCCGCTTTGCCTCCTGGTGGGTTCGATGTGCGGGGGGGGCCGGGCGCGGGCTGGCGCCCACCCAGGCACAGGGGAGGGGACAGGCCTGGGGAGGGGACCCTGCGGGACGGGACGGGACGGGCCGGGGCACGGCGGGGAGGGGACGGGCCGGGAGGGGAGGGGAGCCCGGGGCCGCCCCCCCGTGGCGATTGGTCCCGGCTGCCGGGGGCCGGGGCTCCGCGGCGCTGCCCCCGCAGCTCCTGGCCCGCAGCCGGCCCTGCCTGCGGCCGCTCGCCCCGACAAGGGCCGGAGCCACGGCCCCGGCTCGCATCAGCCCGCCCGGAGCGGGGCCGGGCCGGGACCCGCTGCCTCTCCCCCTGCCCGTCCGTCCCGCTGTCCGTCCGTCTGTCCGCCTGCAGGACATCGCGCCTTGCCGGGGGCGCAGCGGAGCCCGGAGGTAAACGGGGGACCCGGCGGTGCGCGCTCCCGCGGGCGGGGGCCGGGGGGTGCCCCCAGAGCGCGCCCCCAGGGGCTGTGCGCGGCCCCGCGGCACGGAGCCGCCCCCGGCGGTGCCCGGGGGGGAGCCGGGGGGGGGCACCGCGCCCGGCCGGCACCGAGGTCCTCGGGGTCCCTCTTCCCCCTCCTCCAGCGGGGATCGGCGCAGACTGAATTAAAGCCGCCGCCGAGCCACCCGGTGTGCGGTCTGTTAGCGGTGAGCTCATGGAAACTCCGCGCTGACGTCGGGAGGGCCGGGATCAGGCCCCGCGCGGCAATAACACGGGCGTCCGGCGCCCTGCTCGGGCTCCCAGAGCCGTGGGCACGGCGTTGCAGCCCGGTCTTCGTTCCGGAGGTCTCTGCGGCTGCTGGAAAGGGATCAGCTTGCCGTGCGTAGGTTATCGGGTCGTGAGCTGACACTGATCTGTCAAAGCTCTGCCGAGGTGCGAGGCTGGATTCTCAGAGGCTATTTGTTTGTGGCTAAAGCAAACATCAGCTTCTGTTTGATTTTGTGATTTGTGTTTTTGAATGGCTCCTTGGTGCACAGGGCAGGAGCGGGGAGAGACCTTTGCCTTTAGAGGTCCTTGTACAGTCGCGGGCTGTCAGAGAACATATTGTGATGTTATTGGCAGCAGGTTGCGTTCTTTGCCGTGCACACACTCGAATTCTTATCAATGAGTGTGCTTTCTTCTGTTTACATTTTAACTGAAATGCAGTTAAGGAACGTAGAAGTGTTGCTGGAGCAGGCGTAGCAGCTCCTCACTGCTCTGCGCAATTTACATCTGGGTCTGCCTCTTGCACGGTGAGCTGTGCAAGGAGCAAGGGCTTGTTTCAAAACCCCTCTGTCTTCCTCCATTTGGTTAGGGAAAAAATAGATCAGATCCTTATACCAAAAGGTCATCCCTAATTTCCTTATGTGACCAAACGTCAAATCCCAGAGCAAAGCAGGTATAAAGCGTAGCTTTACACTTTGTGTACGTGCACTTCCTTTGAGAAATGCTTTTCTAATAAAAGACCAACTGAATAAATCTAACCGTGCTTCTGTTGAGCATTCCTTGTCTGCATTGCCTCAGATGTCCAACGCTAAGCATATGCATGGGACGGGCTGCCAGCAATTTACTTTCGTAAGAGAACAAAATATGGCTGTGCCTAAGGGCACTTCAGTACTTCCCCTTGATTTCTGTACTAATTTCAAAAAGGTTTGAAAGTTCTCAAAGTCAGTTTGAGTCGAGCAGGGGAAAAGAAGGCTGCCCTTTGCCTGGGGCTGTACCAGGGTCGCTGCGTGACGTGCAAATCGCCTCCCGGGGAGAGGAGAGTGGGGTCTCCTTCCATAAGCTGTTTATTCCTTGGAGAGCTGGTAACAATTTGCCCAAAAACAGAGGTTTGCAGACTGGCATGTGCACTTTGCGTGGCCGAGGACGGGCTGTTGCATTCAGACATCTGTGGGAGCAGAACCCTCCAAATGCAGGCAGCGTGTCGGCCGCGGGGCTGCCGCGGCAGGGGACGAACGCCTCCTGGCACAGGGGTCCGGCCTCGGTGCGCTCTGTGCGGGGCTTGGGGAGGCTCCTCCAGGACGGCGAGGTGGGCGTGCTCACCCGGGGCTTATCTCGTAGGCGCATCGGGGAACATGGTCATTCTGGGTGTAAAAGACATTTTGTGGTAGCGTGAGGGCTGCGAAGGCTGAGAGGTGCTGTGCTCCTGCCAGAGCCTCCCGTGCCACAAGGTGCGTGTGCAGGTCCTGCGGCAGCAGTGGCACTCTGAGGCTTTGTGCAAAAGATGTGGAAGAGCGAACACAAACCTCAGCCTGTAGCATCTCTTCTCTGATGGAAGCAGTGGGAGAAGAGACCCTGACAGAAAGGGAGCGTGCCGAACCTGACGAGGGGTGCTGGAGCAGTTTGGGCAGGGGGCAGCGCCGGGAGGCTGCCGGCAGCGCTCTGCTCTGGTGCTGGGGCTCGGGGTGCTCTCAGGGAGGCTATGGTGCTGGACGAAGGCTTGGTGTCTTGGGGGTGGCTTTGTCTCCTCGGCAGGAGCAGCACTCACTGGTCATGGGTCCGTGTGAGCGCAGCCGGCCGGAGCAGCACGTGGCGCTGTGCCAGGTGAGCGGCGGTACGCGAGGAGGCACGCGTGGCAGCGGGGACATCTGCGGCTCGGCAGGCAGAGCCTCTCCTCGCCCCCAGCTCTTCCTCCTGGGAAGCACGAGGCAGCGTTTGGTCGGACGTGGTGCCTCCGGCAGGGACGTGGTGCCGAGGGGCCGGGGCTGCATTACCCTTTGTGCCGGCTGTGGTGCGCTCTGGGCAGGGCTGGTGGCAGCGCGGCCGCATTCCAGCAGAGCCGGGGGTCTCCCGCCAGGTTAATGATTGAGCCACAGTAACCCTCCTTGTGCGAGCCTCTCTGAAAGTCACCTCCAGGTAATTACCTTAATGCTCCCAAGCTGTCAGGGCTGCCACAGAAATGTAAAGAACCAGGGTCTTTTTCTGTTTCCAGCAAGAAATGCTTTCTGATGTGCAGGAGGTGCTGAATGCCGGCCGGCTGCCTTTACTCGTCCCCGTTTTCTCTTTGAGGGACGTGGCGTGTTACCTGCCTGGCTGTGCACGCGGGGCTGGCAGCGGTGCGGGGTGGTGCTGGCCTCATCCTGCCCTCCTTGTCCTGGGGGTTCCCACCGCCTGGCCCAGCAGCGGCACAGAGCTGCCAATGCCTCGCTCCCTGGAGCCCCACGCTCATTGTGGTACAGGAACGAGTCTGACACAGGCTGACCCCCTTTGCTAATCAGGACTGCGTCAGGGCCCAGGATCACCCAGGGGAGTCAGCAGGGTGACCGAGGCAGTGGGATGCAGCTCCCAGCGCAGCCGCAGGTGCCCAGCTGCCATCTCTGCCGGCACGACCCTCGCCAGCCCGCTCTGCCTCCCCCGCTGTCCCCAGGCGCTGCCTGACTGGTCCCAGTTAATCATTGACGGGCTGCCCGTGCCACGTGGCCCCGCCGCATTTGCCCAGCGCGCAGCGGCGGAGCTGTTTGCTGAGTCCCTTGAAGGATTCCTTATCAGAAAAGGGCACTTGTTGCCCAGTGCCAGTCACAGGCTGCGTAAACGTTAACGGCTGGCTCAGGGAACCGGCCCTGGCAAACACAGCGGCTTAGGGGACCTTCCTCCCCTGGAAAATGCCCGGGGGCTTGCCCGCCTCATGTCCCTCATATTGCTCGAGGTGCCTGTGCTGTCCTCCAGCTGGCCGTGCTGGCAGCCCCTCAGTGTCCACCCTGCGGATCCCACCGGGACAGGCTGCTCTGTCACAGACCCCTGCCGCTGCTCAGGACGTGCATTGGGGTCACCCTTTGGGTACAGGGGTGCAGCAGCTGGGCGGCAGGCAGGTGCCCGAGGAGAGCCTCTTATCACTGGGTATGGTGCCACAGGAGGGGACACGTCCTGCTCTGCCACCTCTTCTCCCACCCACCCAAACGTGCCGCAGCGGGGCTGGAGGGCAGCGCGGTGCCTGGAGCAGCTGCGCTCCCTCCCCACGCCCCCGGGCGAGCACCTGGGGCTGGATTTCCGTGGAGCCTGCGGCACACGCCTGGGCCTCCCGGTGCCTAACCGGCAGCAGGAGCGCAGTGCTCCTTGCGGGACGGCACGCCGCTGAGGCCAGGGGGCCCAGCAGGCTCAGCCCGGTGGCGCTGGGGATTTCCTGCCCTTTATCTCGGGGGAAGAGCATCTGACTGCAACGTGCGCGGGATCTGCGGAGAGCCTGTTTGCGCTGATTTAATGGCAAGCTTGCTGCGCCCCGCTGGAGCTGGCTTTGATGCTCATGTTCAAAGCTTGCTAGGCCCTAAGCGTGTAATGTCACTGCCTAGGGAAAGTGCCTGCGCTCGCTCCCAGGAGCGTGTGCTCGATGCTTCCAGCGCTGCTCGTGCAAACACGACTGGGTCACAGCAGGACAGGAGGCTTCTGACCAGCAGGTTGTAACTGCCCGAGTGTAAGTAGTGTGCAAAGGTAGAGGGCGGGGTTTCTGTTTGCCCTCTCTCCCCCCCCGGCTCTTTTTTCTCCCCATGAATTTCACAAGAATATTTTCACTGCTGTCAAGGGCACAAGTTCAGCTGCTGAATGCCCCTTTGTCTTACGCAGCACAGAGGAGTCACGCTCTCCTGCCGTGCCTTCTAGGAAAGGCAACAAAACGTTTCCCCCCCGCCCCTGCCAGCGGTGGTGCTCCGGGCGCTGTGCTGGGTCCCCGTGGCAGGCGGCGCGGTGGGAGCTGGTGTGGCCGGGCAGGGTCTGCCTGCAGGGTCTGGTCCTCAGCCTCTGCTGCGGCGCAGGCTGAGAAGGGAAGGAGCAGAGGGCTGCGGGACTGGCCCCTTCTGCCCCGCTCTCGGTCCCCGTGGGGTCAGTGCCTGCGGGGTGCGTGGCTGGCGTCCCGCAGCGCCCCGTGGTTCCCGCTCCATCCTGGGTGGGAGGGGAAGCAAAGGCAGAGAGGGCAAGGAAGTGAGCACTGAAAGAAAAGGGAAAAGAAGAGGACTGAAGGGGGTCAGGCTGTGCTGCAGGAGCTGGGACGAGGCAGTGGCCGGGGAGCTGTGAGCTGGGCTGGGGGGAAGAGGGAGCGGTGCCACGGGTCAGAGGATGCGGGCGAGGGGGCGGCCGGGGCAGGGTCTCTGTCACCCCCAGCAGCACTGCAAGTGGGCAGAGGCGGCGGCAGCCAGACTTGTCACAAGACTGCCGGGACAGAGACTCTCAGAGGTGACTCAAAGCTCACTTGACCTCGTTTCGTCAGGCTCGTTGGGTAAGAGCAGAACCTCTGGGCAGTTTCGGCCTCATTTTCCCAGGCAGATAACTAACTGGCACCTCGCTGCCAGGCCCCCGCCTGCTCCCACAGCCGGCCCCAGCTCCGCAGAGCCCCGCGGTGCCCTGGCAGCCCAGCCCTCAGCGCCGTGCCCGCTGCTCGGAGCCTGGCAGCGCGGCCGTGCCGCCGGCCCCACGCCTGGGGCTGTGCACGGGCTTCCTGCGGCCCTTCTGGAGGGAGGCTCTGCGGGTATGGCAGCGCCTCGCGGGCACGCGGGGCAGTCCTTTTCCCCCAGCTGCAAATAACAGGCTTCTGAAGAAAGGTTTGGAGAACTTAATGGCGCCTGAGATGGTGTGTAAGAGAAACTAGGTGAGTGGCTGCTGCGTGCCAGGGCTGCCTTCAGCGCCCTGCCTTGGTCCCCCTGCTCCCTGCCCTTCCCTCTCCAGCCCAGAGCCTTTCCCTGGCAGATGCAGGACAGCGCTGGATTTGTGGGCTGCTGTAAACCCAGCGTGTCCTTAACAGCGTTTTATCTTGTCCTTGTTTCATTCGGTGTTCTTGCACCCAGCGCCGAATCCCTTTATCTTTAGTTGCAGGTACTCCTGATTCCCATCCTTAGTTGCTGATTTGGGCAGGGAGCGTTTCTTGCCGGACAGCAGCGTGCTGGGCGCAGGGAGCGGTGCCGGTGTGCCCGCTGCCCCTCTCCCCAGGTCCCAGCCCGTACGAAGACGGGTGAGTTCTGCCTTGTGGCCATCCTGTCCCACGACTGCTGGGGTGACACGCGGGCTGCAGGAACGAAGCTGAGGTCCAGCCTCCAGCACGTGTCCCCGCAGGCACCGCGCTGCTGCTGGGGACGTCAGCTGCCCCTGGGCATCCCCAGCTGCAGGTACCAGGCTGCCCCCTCGGGGGCTGCATTTCCTTGCCCAGCTCATCTGGCAGAGCCAGAGGAACGGCCGTGCTCCCTTGGGCCCCGCTCGGCTGTTGTAGAAGCATCGTCCTCCTCGTCCAGCTCCCCACAGCACTTGGTGCTGCCGGCTCGCGCAGGCTGTCCCGCAGGGATCAGGGCTGCTCACCCTCAGCACCTCCGCAGACGAGGCCAAAAGCCAGGACTGGGCAGGAGCTGGGGCTCCTCTGCGCGGATGGGCACGATCTCCTGCCAACCTTTGACTCGTGCTCTGGACGGGCGCTTCGCTTTCCAGCCAGGTGGAAGCTGACCCCGCTGCCTTCCTCCCCACGCCCCGTGCCTGCACACACCTCCGCAGCACAACGCTCCCAGCGCTGCTGCTGCTGCTCAGGAAAACAACAAATATTTTAGGCATTCTGCAGCAGCAGCTGAATTGTATCAAACTGCTTCATGCATCTGAGGCTTAAAGCCCTGAGCGTACATTTTTGAAGGGGCACGGTCAGGGAGGCGTTGAGGAGGGGCAGCAGAGTTGCACTCTGTGAATCCTTTGTGAACCTACGGTCAGCACCTCTGCGTGCGGGATTTCCTGCATTTCTTCTCCTCCTCTTCTGTCCTTCTTTCTTTTATTTTGTGTAGGAATGTTGGTATGAAAACAGTGCGTGTACTTCCTAAGCCTCCACGTGTTGCTTTGCTCCCCAGCCTCGCTAGAGTAAAGGCAGCGCTGTGGAGCCTGCACGAGATGGGATCTGCTGGCTTTGGATGCTGGGCATTGCCAGGGGTGTGTTACCTGACCCTGCACGTGCCATTTTACCTTCCTTATCCTGGCTTTCCAATTCCCATTTCCACGTGGGAACCCCATCTCTGCCGGCTGCAGAAACCTCGGGGATGGGATTTGGAGCTGGGAAATGGCACGGCCATCTGTGGGGGGCTCTGCCGGGAGGGACGTCGGGGTCGGAGCTCGTCAGGTGGAGGTCGGGGTCATTTGTTGCGGGCTCTGAGTCCCCAGGCTGGCAGTGGCAGGGACAGGGGGCCCACAGCTGAGCCCCGCCGGGCTGCAGGTGGCCGGGGAAGGGCTCCTGGGTGCAGGCGCACGTGTGGGGCTGGACGGGATGGACGGGCTGCTCCCCGACAAGGGCAGGGAGGAGGAAGGTGCAGGTGCTGCCCTGCGGCTTCCCCAGCTGCTCCCTGGCGATGCAGGACCTGGAGTGATGCAGACAACTGTGCAAGCTTGTCCTCTGCTTGGGAATGGAGCCTGTGTTTGTCTAAAAGTAAAGCCTGTTTTGGGGGTCTGGGGCTTTCCTCATCAGGGAGTTTGCACCTGGGTTATGGATTTGGGACCGGTTTTGCTCAAGATGTGGTGGTGGTGCAAGGACATGGGCACCTCTGGCAAGAGGATGCTCCCCTATTGCCAACCCAGAACAAAGGCACCTGGAAACTTAATTGTGGGTGTCCCAGCGTGCAGCAGGGACTGAAAGGGTTAAATATGCTTTGCAGTGTGTTTAAAAAAAAAAAAAGAAAAAAAGCCATTTCCTTCATGTCCAGAGACAGTTTATTTTCTGGGCATTCTTTGGGACTCAGGGAGGTGCCTTTTCTTTAAGGCATTTCCTGTAAGCAAGTTTATATTTGGACTGGGGAGGGGGCGGGGGGCGGAGGTCGGTGGGGAGGGGGCCGGTGCCCCGGTCGAGTGACCTCAGCTTTTGGCTCCTTCTCCCAAATTGTTTGAGGCAGCGGCTGCGGGGCGGGGGAAGGAGCAGGGTGGGGGCTGAGCAGGCCCTCACCGGGATGCCGGAAACCCAGAGCACACGGGGGGTCACGCCGAGCAGGATGGAGCGACACTGACTGGGGGGGGAGCAAAACCTCATCTGTATCAAACCTTCCGTGTTCAGAGCAGGAACAAAATCCCCTTACCGAGCTGTGTCATCACAGCACTCCCTTGCTTTAAGCTCCCTCCTCGCTCTTGCTGCTGCTGTGCCCCATCGGGAGCCGGGGACCCAGACCAGCACCCGGCGGTGCTCCGTGCGCCCCGGTGGTGCTCCGTGCGCCCCGGCAGCGCCCAGCGGGCACGGCTCTGGCTGCAGAAGGCGTCAGAGAAGGATGGTGGGCTCTGGAAAATGAAGCTGGCGCCAGCAAGGGAGCTCGATTCCAGTTGGTCTCAGTGCTGCTGCAGCACCTTTGGTGGGAATTGGTGCCACGTGGGGCAGGGGCTGCAGAGAGCAGCTGCCCTGCGCTTGGAGGTGGGGAGCTGTTGTGTTCTGTCCTCCTTGTCCTCCCTGCAAAGCTGTGACCTGCTAAGGCATCATTAAACGCCCTTCTCCATAATACCCAGAAAGGCTTTTAGGTAAGCATTTGGAATTTATGGGGCAGCGGGTTGTTTTATCCTCACCATCATTCACCACTGCTAACACCAGAAGCACCTGCCTTGTCTTGCCCCTGGAGCGGTCAGTGTGAGAAAGAGGTGACTGTCATCCCTGTCCACCCTCTAAAGCCTTCAAGGTGACGAAGATGAGACCCAAATTCTGGGGCCCTTTGCTCACCATCTCTGTCTAATTTTGCTCTCCCTGTCCCCCAAGATAACGCTGATGTCTGTCAAAAACAAAAAAGCAGGCCAGTAATACATAAGATCATCAAAGCATATTGTGCTCTTGAGCAGATTTGGAGCAGATTTAACTCTTGCCCGTTGATATTTGATCAGATGTTTATTCTTGTGCAAACCCCTTGGAGCTTGCTGCAGGAGCCCCAGCTGCCCCTGGGATCAGACGCAGCAGGTTGGGTTAACCTCCGTGTCTCAAGCAATTCTCCCATTGTTCCCCATGCCAAGTTTCTTCTCCCCCATTTTGTTTTCTTTTTATTACTGTGATTTCCTAACATCGGAAGAGGCGAGTTATGAAACTGGAGTTATCCAAACACGTCTTGTTTGAAGATAGCGTTTCATCCAGCAGATGCAGCTTCCTGCCCTGTAAATGGTTTTCATTGTTTCGCCTTGGCTCCTGGCCCTATATCTGTTGGGGCCACTGGTGGTGTCGCTCCGCGCTGGCAGCTCGAGCAGTGGCAGTCCCAGCCATGAAACACCAGTGGCCATGAGGCGGTGTGACAAGGCCGAACTGGGAGCGCTGGAGTTTTGTAGATAGCCTCTGAAAACATCTGGGAGGCTTGCTGGAGGCCGCCTCTGCTTGGGTTAGAAAGGCAGGTGCCTGCTTTGGGGCTGGGAGGTGCTGCCTTGGTTTGGCTGCCGCTTCAGCAGGAGACGCTCGGTTTTCCCGTAGTGTCCACCGTCTGGGGACGTCCCTTGGTGCCATTTCTGCTCAAAGACGCGCCGAGTCAAAACGCCCCACGTGCCTGCTCGTGGGATCCCCGTGTCTGAACGGGATCGGGCCTTGGGGCCCGTGACCAGATGCCAGCTGCTGAGACGGAGACAAGAAGCAGCACAGAGCGGTTACAGAATACTGCATTGTTCTCCCGGCCTTTTCGGCTGCGCACCAGGATTGTCCTGTGCTCGGCCATGTGCTCGGACAGCTGCTGACCTAGCGGTCTGCCCTCCAATTGTCAAAGAGGAAGGAACCGGAGGAGCGGGTGCATACCATCAGGTGACGCTGGTCAGTGTGATTATTCCCAGCCCGAAGGCAGCCGCGTCCTTGTCAGGTCTTTCCCAGGTACCGCGGAAGAAGGGGGTGTGAAGAGGCACCCTGGGGGCGTGCTGGGGAAGCCGCCGGTCCTCCTGCTGCTCCGGGGCTTGGAGAGGCAGCCGTGGGGGCTTCCTGCCCTGCTTCAGGGTAATCCTGCCACGCGTGATGTGTAAGGGCTCTGAGCAGCTCTGCTATCCCTCAGAAACCCGAGGCTGGGTTTGTGGCAAGCCCCTGAGCCCTACATCAGCGTTACCTGTGGTAAAAGAGAGGGGAGGCTCCAGAGGAGGCTGCAGCACCTGCGTGCTTGGTGTGTGCCACTTGTCCCATGGAGCTGTGCCATCCGCAGCAGCACGAGGAATGCCTTGGCCCTACCCATTTCAGAGTCAAAATCACTTGGCTTCGGCTGTGTTTGTGCCCTGTCTTACTTTATGCCTTTGTGTTTTGCGTCCCTTAAGTTTCCCTGACTAAAAAAATTTGCAGACTGCTCTCAGGCTTGTAACCGTGCGAGCATTCACACCATGACTGCCTCCGGCAGGTAACTGCAACAACGCCGTCTGGCTGTTGTCCCTGATCAGGAGCGTTTGATCCAGAAATCAAAAAAGTCTGAACTGCTTTTCCAGTAGGACGGTTAAATAGGAAATGAAGAAAATAGTGATATGCTCCCTGAACAGCTGCTACGAGTATGACAAGTGTGTTTATCAGTGGAACAGGAGGCTGCTCTCCCCTTCACAGCCTGCTAGAAGGGGCGGTGGGTGAAGTCTGTTGTGGTGGTAAAAGGCTGGGAATTCCGCTTTTCTTGTCAACGGGGAGCAACCAACACGTACAGACACAGCTGTGGGAGTCCGGTAGCTGGCCTCTGAGGGGTCCTTCAGCACAGAGACTTTGAACACCAGCCTTTTGGAGAAGGAAAGCAGGCGTTTGTCAGCACCCTGGAAGGCAAGTGGGGGCCCTGCCGAGGGTGCGAGCAGGCGGTGGGAGCGCGGCGGCTGCCGGAGAGCCTCGCCTCTTCGCCTCGGGCAACTCCCGGGAGAGCCGTGCTGCTGGTGGCTCGGGGCGGCCGGGGTGCCGAGGTGTGTGCGGGGTTTGTGGCCTTGTTCCCTGGCATCGTGAAAACAGGATGGCGCTGTCGGTTTTATTAATTCTTCGAAGCACCCTTTTAATTCTGCTTTTTAGAGAAAAAGTGAAATGCGGTCTCCAAGAGCAGGGACACCTGCTGTGGCCGAGGTGTGGTGCTGCATCCTTCCTGTTTCAGACTGCCTGGCTCCGGGCGGCGCGGCGAGATGGAGCTGGGGGGCCCTGGGGGCCTGTGGCAGCCGGGGCGTTGGGTGAGGGTCTCCTCACGCCCGATGCGAGGTGCGCTCCTGCTCTAGCATGCAGGCTGAAAGGGGCACATGGGGTGCCCCCACCGTTCCCAGTCCCGTCCTCCCTGAGCAGCCCCCAGACACTGGGAGGGAGCTCTGTGGTGGCTGCAGGACACGTGGCGTGGGATTAAAGCTGTGGATGAGGAGGAGGAGGGTCAGAGCCTGCTGGTAAGTCAAAGCTTTCCTGCCTGGTGCTGCGTGACCGGGGCACGGGGCTGCTGCTGTCTGGGACCACGTGCTCCGAGCGCGCGGCACGCAGCCGGTAACCGGCAAGTGGCTGAAGGCTTCTGGGCAGCGGGGAGCTGGAGGCAGGTTGGGACTTGGTTGGAGCTGCCCGCGGAGGTGACTTTTGGGTGGGTTGCATTTCGCTGACAGCAGAGCCTGTGCCAGTTGCTTCGAGAGGAGCTGGGTGTGCCGCAGAGCTCTTCCTTCTGCACCGGGCTGCGCAGGGAGCCACAGCGGGGAGCACGGCGTCCCCGGGGCACGAGCACAGCAGCGCTGCCCTGCCTCTCCTCTCGTGTCCTGCAGCTTTCCCACCTGCTGAAAAAGCCGTGATTTTTATTTATTTATTTATTTTCTTCGCATGAATGGAGTGTGCTTTTGTGAATGTTCTTTACGGGATGTGAAGCTGCAGATGTTTGCTCATTAATTAAGCTCTGCAGAACTGCTGCCGGAAGCAGCGCCAATCACTTGGCAGAGGTCTGCGGTTTGATGTTTTTCCTTCCTGCTCCCTTGTCAGCTAAGCAAGCCCTGAGCTAGCTGTCCGCTTGTGCAACGGTCCCTGCCCCTTCCCTGCTCTGCCAGAGCTGTGCTTTGGGCTGGCGCTTCCCGTGCCGCGGTGGGCTGGGGTCCACCACGCAGGGTCACGGGGAAGGAGTTCACCGCTCACAGCTCTGTTCCCTGGCCACAGCCTGTCAGGGAAGGTAGAGGATAAAAGGTCAGAAGTTGAAATTATTTGTGTTTGATAAGGTTCGCTGACATTTCATCTTCCGTCTCCATAGGGAGGAGGAAAGCACGGTGAATTAACAACATCTGCCTTGGCAGGGAGAGCCCTGCCTGGCTCTGGGTCAGGCTGGAGCCCTGCCTCATGAGACCTGAAGCCTCTGTGATCCCAGTCTCCTCATTAAACATGAAGGTGGTGATCTCAGATGTCCCTGGGCTTCTCTCTCGGCACTGGCAGAGTCACTCACCTGCCCAGCTGCCTCACTTGGCGAAATCTCCTGCTTTCTGGCCGTGCGTGCCACTCCTCCAACAGGGGCTGTGCTTGTAAACGTCTCCTGGCAGCGAGGATAAATATAACTGGATGTTGTGCAATTCTGTGCTCTGCGCATTGAGGCACTTTTGTCACCTTGCCAGGCTCCTGAGCCGGTTGGGGTGTCGGGTGGTCCAACAGGGGCTTGGACATTTATTTTCCAGCTCCCTGATGCCAGTCATGCCCCTGGTGTCCCCTCCAGCGTGCTTGGGGCAGGGCGCTGAGCCTGGGTGCTCCCTGGGCTCTGAAATTCGCCTCTGTCATGGAGCCGCTGGGTCTGGGGGTGGCTGGGGGGACGTGGTGCCAGCTGCGGGTACCCCAGTTCCTTCTGCCTTATCTCTCCGGCCCAGCGGGCTGGCACATGTAATTTATCCAGTAACGGCTCCTTATCCGGACGGGGAAAATAGTAACAGCGGGCAGGGCTCGTAAAGAAGGAGAGCAAATAAGGAAAAAGGAACACGGGCAAGCTCTGCTAGCCCTGATGGTGCTGGTGGAGCACGTCGGTGTGGGGGTCAGGGCACCGCTTCTCCCGTGGGGCTGCCTGGCTGTGCCCCCGGGGCAGGTGGAGCGGGGCGCTCAGCACAGCGCGTGCCCGTACTGCATCGTGTGGTGTTAAACAGAAGCGAGGTACGGGTGCTGCTGCCATCGAGGCTGTGAGAGCCCTGCTGGAGCACAGGGACTGGCTTTTTGCAAAGGAACAGGAGCAGAGACTTGTGCAGCAGATGTTTCAAGGCAGCTCAGTGCTCGGTTTTCTAACCACTTGTGAAAACCCAGTGTGCATTGAGGGCTCCGAGTCCCTTCAGAAAATGCATGTGAGTCAAAAATTAGTGACTCATAAAAATAGACACGGATGACTCCTAGAAAGTAGTGAGCTGATTGATTTACCACAAGTGATGTTAGCCTGCAGCTCGAAGGTAGAAGTTTTCTGAGGCAAAGGTTTCCTAAGAAACATCAACAGAAGACCGACCGCGTGCCAGTGAGCATGGCTTGAGAAGGTGTCAATATTTTAAAGCATTGTTTGAAAGGCATGAGGAGGAATGCTGTGTAAGCTTAGGTGAGTGAAATGCTTCCATGCAAGCCATCCATGAGTGGGGCTGAGGTGGCAATGGGAGGCTCCACGGTCTGGGAGCTGCCCCGAGGCTCAGGAAAGGTGGATATTGCTGCCAAGGTCCTCGCTCCTCAACGCTTGGGTGCTCAGGGGGACTTTGAGCCCTGCCCGAGGGCCCTTCCCGGCTGGCTGCCTGCTGGCCAAGGAGCCCTGAGCAGCTCCGAAAGCCTTTCCCTCTGTGGGACGGTCCCCACCTGGCTGCTGCAGCCGAGGCGTTGCTGGAGGGCTTTTTCCATTCTCACTGTAGGTGAAGGTCCTGATATGACTATTTTATTTCAAAGCTTTGCTGATATAACCCCTGAGTAGCATCAAACGTGGGCTGGAGTCACTTTCTCCAGTCCCTGTGAGTAAGCCCTTCATCAGGAGGGGAATTTGTCTCCTGTGAGCTGCAGACTCCTCCTCACTTTGTTGTTGCCCTTCCGACTACAAGCACAAGCGGGGCCATTGTGCAGTCGGGTCAATACTCAGCCAGGCAAAAAAGCCCCGAGTAGGTCTTGCTGTGACAAATCTCCTTCTACTTAGACAGGGACTTTCACATGGAAGGGAAGCTGGGAAAAGCATGTCTGTTCCTGCCAAAAGGAGCTTGTTTGCAAGTCACCGGCCTCTGTTTTCTAATGCTGCTACCGCGAATGGTCGGTGTGTTGAATTAGGGCTTCCTGCTGTCTTCTACCTCATGGGCTTCTCCTTGGCGTGACCCTAGGGAGGTCTTCCTGTACTTCTGACCTTGCTGTCTGCAGCCACAGGAGTCAGTTTTATGCATTCGGCGTCATAACTTCCCTTGAGCCTGGGGAGCTGTGCGAGGAGGGCGTGTGTCTGCGTGTAAAACCCTGAGAAGGCCGTGAAGTGCTTGGTTAAGTAGCAGAACTGAAGGAGAGAGTCACTTTAACCATCTCTGAGAAGCACTTCCCATTGCTTACAGCAGACGTGTGGGGTTTAAGACTGGTCCTTCAGCTGCAGGTAAGTGTGCTTCTCTCCGTGGATCCTCAGATCCCCCTGCCACAATGGGCGCAGTCCCCTTGCCGTGTCCCACCGGGCTTTGCTTGCTTCAGCTCCTCGGAAGATGTCACGTTGGGCATTAAGGGCCTGGGGTTACACTGCGTGCTGGCTGTAGGTAGGGTGTCTGGGGCAGAGGGGAGCAGAGCTGACCTGGGCAGAGGTGGCTTCTCTGACGGGACCAGGCCAGGTGAGCCGGGTCCGTAATTCCCAGTGTAGATGCGTGGTTCTTCTTCCATTGGGATTCGGCACCTTGACTGTCAGGTCAGCATATGAGTCTATAACATCGCTCGAGGCCAGCTTTTGCATCCTGTTTTGTAATATTCCCTGACATTCCCCACATTCCTGGCAAGAAGACTTCTGTATTTTTAAAACATATTCCTTTGTCTCTTCAGAAAACTGTGACATCCTTTAAAACTACTTCTCGAGAAGTCTGTTGGCTTGCTCTCTGCAGCAGCTCCTGTTAGCTTCATAAAGAAAAGGAAGCCTTGAGCTTGGAGCCCTGCCCCACCACCATCTTCTTCCAATGGGGAAAGAGCAGGAGCGGGGAAGAGGGAGGCTTGTGGGGCTCAGGTCGATTCCATGCACCTCGGCTCCATGTTACTTGCTTCCACCCTTGCTCACCATGTGTTCATGATGATACTGTGCTCAGAGCCGTGCTTGTGGCACTTCTGCAGCCCATGCCAACTGGAGGTTTCTGGTGTTGGAGGAGAACTTTGTGGTCCTGGGGATGGGATCCTGCCTCTAGCACTGCCCTCTGCCTTACCTACCAGGGTGTAAGGAAGAAAGCTGAGGGGAGACTGGGATGTTTTGCAGTGCTGTATCCACTGGGGATGAGAGACGTGTTTCGCACCAGGTGTCAGAAACAGGGTGGGAAATAAATAAGGAGGTGTTAAAGGCAGCAGTATGACCTGGTGGAGAGTTGGTCTTGAACCAATGCAGCTTGTTGTCAGCCGAACTGGGGTATATCTGGTAAAGCTGTCGGTACCACTGCAGCTGTACTTCAGAGTGACCAGGAAAAGACCGGTTTGAGAAGGAGAAGCACAAACCAAGAACAAAACCCACAGGTCCCTGTGTCGTGTCTTCTCCCAGTGCTGGGACCCCGTTCCCGTGTTTCTGCAGGGCAGCAGCTCCCCGGGGAGCCCCCTGAAGGGGCTCTGCCAGCTCCCCCTTCCTCACTTGTCGAGGGGACGGGGCCATGGGGCCCTTCTGCACGCCTGGGACGGAGCTGCTGGTGCAGGGACCCCCTCAGCCTCCTCTCCTGGGCAGCGTTTCAGTTCGCTCCAGGCACAGGGACTGGACCGGCTGTCTCCTCCAGCTCTCTGGAGCCAGCACAGGCTCTCTCCTCCCTTCTCTTCCACCTAAAAATGTTGGCTGACTGGAAACCCAGGAGGCAGCTGCTGCCCTTTTGCTGCAGCTGGAAATTACGGTCTGGTTTCCTTCTGTGGCGCCACAGGAGCGTTAACGACAGGAAGGTCCGGCCAGGGCCGTGATGGAAGAGGCTCTTCCTGAGGAGACCTGGAGCGCCGTCCCCGTGCGGAGGAGAGGCTGTGGCAGCGGGCAGGATGTGCCTGTGGCACCTGGGAGCCGGTCCGGAGCCGCCTGTCCCCTCAGAGAGCCCGCCGTGGTCATCACCCCTGGTCCTCAGCGTGTGTCTGCTGCGGCCTGTGCCCAGAAGGCCTTCCCCGCTGCAAAGCGGCGCTGTTACTTAGCATTGGCTGGCTGTGCCTGCTGCTGGCTCCTTTCTGGCGGTGCTTTCAGCCCCAGGAGGATCAGGAGTGCTCGGTTCAGAGATCTCATTAACCTGCTCCATCGAAACAGCTTCGTGGGATCCTCGAGCAGCGTTACTGCAGTACGTGTTGTGGGCTGGCCCGGCAGCAGCCGCGACACCTTCCCTGACAGCACACTGCGGGGTCGCGGCGTCGCTGCCGCTGAGGCCCGGCGCTTCCTTGCATCGCTAGGACATGAGATCACGTTTGGAAGTGGCTTTGGGCTCCTCCCGTGGTGGAGGAAATTTTGCACATGGTCATTGGTAACTTGGATGGCCACGGAGACGCCTCCACATCTGCAAGCGACTCCCTGGTGTCAGTAGGACACCCTCGCTGCCACGCGTGCGGGTGTTTGTGTCCCGCTCCCTGCCAAGGGCTGCTCTTGGACGGATCTGCCAGCCCACTCCATCGGCTGTCCCCTTCTGCAATTCGGACCCAGGGCTCCCCTGCCAGGGCCTGCTCCAACGAGGGGATCTCGCAGCTCGTTCTGTAAACGGATCGTGCCAAAAGCGCCGAATGAGGAGAGTGCAGTTACAGAGAATGTGCTTTTCATTATGGAGGCTAATCCCATGTCATCCAAAGCTTCTTACTCGGAGCGTGTTGTTCCCCTTAGCTGCAGCCTGCCTGACAGGGCTGCGCGAGTCCTGCCTGCATGAAGGGAAGGTGTGCTCCCGTGGCAAAGCGAAGCACCGGTGGGTTGAGCACAAACCATGAATATATGGCAAAATCGGCAGTCAAGTCCTTATGTCTCAGATAGCAGGTACTCCCATTCTTATCCCTGAACAACCATTTCTTCAAAGCTTTTGGTCCCCTTTCATATCCTGAGGAACTGGGAAGTTTATGATGGCATCGGTCCCTGCCTTCCGTTCTGCCAGCTCTCCCGGGGGACGTGGTTCCCGTAGGAAAAGGCCGGATCCACCCGCGCTCCTGCCTGGCTGGGAGCGGCTCGCAGCTCTCTGCGGTTTGCCAGCAGTTGGCCACCAGAAGCTGCTCATTGCGACAGGAGCCCTGCGACGTGCGCAGGCAGCGACCGATGGGCTTTGGGCGGCACCGCGCCTCCCCGCCGGCTTTGTGCAGTCCCACTACAAAGCCTGCACCGGCGAAATGAGGCTCTGCAGGAAGCGACATGGGCACCCCAGGGAGACCCGAAGTACCTCGATTTTCTAGTTGCAACTGACTGCTGCAGCCTGCCTGGCCGGGGCAGGCGTCCAGTCCCTGCCGGCCGCGGTGCTGGCTCCAGGCACCTCACGCCCGCGGTCTGCAGGGGACAGGAACGCCCCTGTGCTGCAGGGCGGCTGCTGTCCGTGAGTCACCGTGGGAGGGAAGTCAGTCTGTCCGGCCTGCGGCAGCCCTTCCAGAGAGCTCGAAATAGTTAAGCAGCGTACATGCGTGCATATGCGCTATCGCTTTAGCTTTCTGTGCGCTCTCCCCCTCCTACTCCCACCCCTGCTATTTAAACAGTTCAGCCTTTTGCACAGGCGTAGATATCCTGTTTGTTGCTGAAGAGAAATTAGACGGCTTTCTGTACATGCCGGGTCGGTAAGGGCAGGTTTTAGAAGCTCGGTACGCTAGGCCCGCATGGAAAAAGTCGGAGCTCTCCAGCTGCCTGCCGCCGGGAAGGACTTTGGCCAGGAGCCCTCTCGCTGCCAGTGGATGGTGCCCAGCGTGGCTGAAGCGGGGCCAGGAGGGCAGTGGTCATGCTGATATTCCTTTCTGCATTTAAGTCACAGTCTCCAATGAACAAAGCCAGGATTAACAGCTTCTGCCATGGTGAGTCTGCTCGTGCCCCAGCTCTGTATTTTCATCCCGTAGAAGGTTTCAGCCAACAAACAAGCTTTAAAGGAGGAGATGGAAAAGTCTGTGGGATGACCTTTTTCCTTGTCAGAGATTTCTTGAAAACAGCATTTCCTCTGCAGTTAGTTTGCTTTGGCTTTTACACTGCAGGGTGAGGGAAGGGTTAGGAGGTGCAATTTGTTTTGTTGTTAAGCTTTCTGTTTTGAAAAACAGAACAGATCTTCCTTTGCCTTTTTTCTTTTCTTATTTTTTTTTCCTTGAACTGATCTGTGGCTTCTGTGCTGGGCGAGGGGCTGCAGTCACTGCCGCTGTTGCTCGCCCAGATGCGAGCCCCAAGCCCCTGATAAGATGAAGGCACTAATATTTAGGGTGCGGTTGTGCTCGATAGGAAGGAGAGGGGAAATGGATGCGACAAAGTGCAGACTGGTTTCAGTTACGTGGTGTGTGGCTTTCATTTCAACCCCTCCGGTCCCTGCTTAAGATGCTGCAGACATAGTAGATCTGTAGCCTCTTTAATATTTGGGCTTATTTCTCCCCGAGTCAGCCAAGCTGGTGAAAGCACTGTGACTCCGCGGCATGCCAGCTCTTAGGAACCTTTGATTGTTTCCTGAGGCCGTGCCAAAATGCCCTTCTGTGCGCGCTGCCCCCAGCCTCGGCCAGGCAGCGAGAGCGCCCGGGGTTGAGAGCCCGCTTTGGCTGGGAGCCCCGGGGCACGCGGACGTGCCAGCCCTGCCACGGGGACGTTTGGTGGCCCACCGCCGGCTGCTCGTTGAAAGGCAGTTTTCAGATAGAGGAAAGGAGGACAGGAAGGAGGGGGGAGGAGAGGGAAAGAGCCTCGCCGCGGTGAAGGGCGAGCTGCGGGGCGGGGAGGGGACGGATGCGCGCTCACAGCAAATGGAAATTCCTGCCCGGGAATTGCGCGCAGCTGTGCCGGTGACCAATGCACCAGCAATGCCGGTAGGGTCTCAGCGGAGCGCTTGTGTGCTTTGGACAGCAAGAGGGATCTGTAACTTGTAGTTAATCCCTTAATGCTCCAGGTGGGAGAGATCCTATGGGCAGAGCAAAAGTCCTGCCCCAGCTCATGCAGCCTGCATTTGCATGAGGAACGTTATTTGGCTGCGTTTTGAAGCTGTGTTCTTACGTTTTGCTTTTACGCCTTGATTGCGGTTTTCTCCGGAAGAGCTATGGGAGGCCTGGGAGCTGCGCGCCAGCAGGCGTGCGGAGGGGGAGCGGGACGCAGCGGCACGGGCTTTGCCGTGCCCGACCCAGTGGGCTTCGCACAAAGCGAGGCTGTGGAGCGGGGAAAACACTGTGTTTTGTAAATGAAATCCTCGGTGTGCTGGGGGCAGGCTAAGGGGTGGTATGGCCGTCACCTATCTGCCCGTGCTGGGTGGCGTGCTGTTCAAAGCCTGGAGTCGTCAGTGTGGTGGGATTGCGCACAAGTTACCGAGGAGCGTGCACGGCACCTGTGCAGAATCGCTGGGCACCTCCGCTGGCACAGCTCCCCGTGGAGCAGATGCAGTACGAGGATGCGGGGGCCGGTGGACAGACAGGGTTTGGCCAAAGCGAATGGCAGTCCGTGACAGGAGGGGGGGGATGGCCTCGGGGTCCTGTTTCAGGATCGGAAATACGGGGAGTAGTCAGGCAGAAAGGGTAGGCAGGTTATTGTGCACAGCTGGAGAAATACTTGATTCTGGCTTATCGTTGTATGGTGGTGTTGGAAAAGAGAAGAGCCCTGAAGTAAGCCCCTGTGCCTCTGCTGAGAACCCAGTGCCTGTTTCCTCCTGCAGGGAAGTGATCCTGTGCTGGGGCTGTGGCAGCGCCTGCCCAGCCCTGGCTCTGGGCTCTCCGTCCCCAGGTTCTGCTTCTGGGCAGCACCAAACGGCAGCAGGGAGCCCATGCGGTGGTGCTTCTCCGTGGGGCTCCTCTGGTAACAGAGACAGGTGTTTCTTCTAACGGAATGCACAGAAATAGGGGGAATTCCTTCATGTCTTCAGCAAATCAGTGCTTTGTAATACTTGGGCTTAGAAGCGGAGGGAGCTGAGGAGAGCTCCCAGGAGAGGTTTCCACAGGTTGCGCTGCCTGGGGTTACAAACCTGCATCAGCTGCAGGTGCTGCGTTACCGAGGTGAGAGCTCTCTGCAAAGACGAGAGCTGCTACCGGTTCCTGGCTTCAGAGCACAGCGCCTGCCGTTTTCCTGTGCCCTGACTGCTGGCCTTCAGCGGTAGCTCGTGCCGGGTCTCTGATGCAGTGCCAGCGCTCTGGCGAGAGCAGCACCGTGGCGCAGCTCCTTGGGCGCAGCCTGACGGTGTGCCAGAGGTGGCACTGGGCTGCAAGCACATCTCGCTGGCGGGGCTGGCTCTGAAACACTTCCAAGCAGTGGAAAAATGGAATCTTATTTTTGTCAAGGTAAAGACACGCATCACGGGGTTCCTCCTCGGCGGGCGCCGTGCCCCAGTGCCGTCGGGGGGGGTCTCTGGCAGAGCCCTGCCGCGGGGACGGCGTCCGCTAGTCCAAACAAAGTGCGCGTGAGGTCCGCGGGATGACCAACAGGAAAACAACAGTGCAATTTTAGAAAGGGTGGGATACAGGATGGGCAAGGAGGATTAGTGTTGCTGAATGTCCAAGTAGCTGTTTTCCTCTTGCTTCTCTTCTGGGTTCCCGATGTCAGGAAATAGAGCGCCCAGCCACCACGGCCACCTGAAGAGCAGAAACACGCATGTGTAAGAGAACACATGTTCAATAAATCAGTGGTTGGATTGCCAGGGGCCTGAATTAGGAGGAGGCACGAGTCTGCTCTCTTGGCACAGTGCACAGGCTGCAGAAAATGCTTATGTGCGTTTTGGAGCAGAAGCCCCCGCAGCTGATATAACCGAACACCGTCGGGAGGGCTGTTTGAGCCTTGCCGGGCCCCTCGGGAGCGCAGTAATTGCGTTTGCACACCTGCAGGCTGCTGTTTGTCCCCGTGGTTGGTTTGGGCCAGGATGGTTTGCGAGTGTGTGTGAAGGACGGAAACGTGGAGAGCTGCTGCAGGGCTGCTGCAGAGCTGCTGCTTTTTTATTCTACCCAGCTGGGTGCCATGTTTTTCCTTCAGCTCTCTATTTTGAGTTGTGCAGGAGTGGCTCGGTGTTCTTAGCTTGTCAAACGGTGGCGAACTGCAAGCACGTAGCTCCTGCTGGTGCAGTGCAGTCACCGCTACAGGCATCACTTGCAGTCCTGCTGGATGCTTCAGCCACACCAGCACCTTCTTTTTAACTCTTTTCTCTGCCCCCTGTACGTATACGTGCATTTGTGTAGATACAGGCAGCAAATCAGGGCAAATGTCGTCTGTAAACCCAGGAAGGGAATAACAGGACCAGTGCCAAAGAGAAGACACTACCTGCTCAACCCTGAGTCCAGACCAGGTCAGATGCAATCCGTCGGCCGTGCTGACGCTGCCCCATCTTCTCGGGGCAGAGCACGGGGTGGGCTGGAGCCGGGGGCCCACTCTGCCCCTTCCTTCTCCAGCCATGGAGGGGGAGTCCTGCTGGCTGTCCTGCAGCGGGGGCTCCGACTGCCCGGGGTGAGGGCTCCTGCCCTGCCCGTGCACTGCTGTGCTCAGAGCAGCTGGAGGAGCACAGGTGGCGAGTGAGGAGGACAGATGAGGGTCTTGGCCCTTCCTGGCCCTTTGTTTCTTTTCCTGTGGGTGCCCCTTGTCCCCACCAGACACCTGCTCTGCAGCGGCAGCACGCAGCCTCTGCACATCTAACCCTGACCACCCCAGCGCTCTGAGGGCTGCCGGGTGCAGCCTGCAGCCCAGGGCCACGAGGAGGAATCCTGGGGTGGCCAGAGGTGCGAGAAGCCACCGAGGAGTGGAAATGCTTGTGAGGAGCGCGTGGCTATAATTACACCTAGGGGAGGAAGTGACCGCGTTTGCTTCCAGCCCCCGTACCGAGCGCCTCACCTCGCTCGCACACAGAGCGGCCTTTGTGCAGCCCGCCACCGGGCTTCAACCTCAAACCGAGCGAGAAGCAGCCGCCAGCTCCCGGCCCCGTCCCCTGCCCGCAGTGAGGAGCGGGGGGCGGCTGGGAGCCGCGGCGGTGCTGGGCGGGCCGGTGACGGGCTCTGGAGCCAGCCGGGGCTGGCGATGCCACCACACTGTCACGTCCCTGCTGCAGCTCGGCCGCACGGTGCCAGGGTGCTCCTCAGAGCCTGGTGGAGGCATCTGAACAATTCCTCGCTGGTGACAGAGCAAGCAGCAGTTCCCAAAACTGGTGAGACCTCTTCGCAGTGCTAAGGTTAATTATGGAAACCCACTGCCTCTGGGACGGCGTCCAGCCAAGCTTCTCATTCCTGTCTCCGTGCCCTCTCTGCGCTTGCAGCTTTGAAATCCCTGCGGTTCGCTGGGTCGCGCTGGGAGCTAGCGGGGCAGGCAGCAGACGATTTGTACTTCTCAGCTCAGCGTGCCAGCCCGCGCGTGGACGGGGGATGCCCACGGCTCGGAGCCCTCTCCTGGCTCCAGACACCCGGCTGGCGTGGGCACACGGCGCTGGGCAGGCGTGGGCGGCAGCGTGGGGATTGCTGCTGGCGCGAGGGCTCGGGCGTCAGCAGCTGCAGCCGTTGTCCTTCCCCTGCTGTGAAGCCTCTGGGGAAGGGCATGGGGGGATCCCGGTTGTTTTTTTTCCCTTGTGCTGTTTTGGGGTGAGCAGGGTGTGCAGACCTGGGGCTGTGACCTCAGCTGGGCCCACTGAGGGGGGGGATGCGGGCATTCGGGACCGAGGGGTCTGGACCTGGCCCTGTGGTGTGTTTGAGTGATGCCAAACCCGGCGCCGGTTGCTCTGAGCACAGAGCTGGGCACCGCAGGCAGAACCGAATCCTCTGACTTCAGTGACACCGACACTGCTGCATGCAGTACCTTTGGCAGGCATAGGCAGCGGGTTTCCCGTGTGAGGTGGGTATTTCAGATCCTCGCTTGCTTAAGCGGCCACGGCACCGACCCCTGGTTTAGGAAGCGTGTTGGGATTTTCTGTTAATTCTGTAAAAATAGGCAAGGACTTGTGCTTACAAGCCAGGAGGAGAAGCTGAGCTTCTGCATATCCAGTGTTGTAGGCAACAGTTTATTTTGAAGTGTGATGGAAAGAAAACACGCACGCACACAGCGAGGTTCCCGCGCTGGCGCACGGCAGCCAGAGGCTGCTCCCGCTCGCATCTGCCGGCGTCCGATTTCCTGGCTTTCCATGATGTAATGCAGGGGCGATGCGATGGTGTGGTTTTCTTCTCGCTCACTAATTGGGTGTGTGGGGCTTTTTACGGGGAATTTGGAAACTTGCTCGGAGAGGCTCGGTCCTGGGGTGTTGCTTCTCCATTTTTTGTCATTTATTTTAAAGCGAAAGTGCCGGGCCGGGGTTCTGGGAAGTGCTTTTCCTATCAGTAATTGCGTTTGCTTCCAGTGATTCAGCTTGCTTGTTTTAGACCTGTCTGTCCTTGTACTGCATCTCCTGGGCTTCTGCCCACCCACGCCCACTCCCGGAGCTGGCAGGGATGGCGTGGGGAACCTGTGTCCCCAGCGGACTTGAGGGAGGAGCGCCAGCCTCCAAACACCCCCTCCTGCCCCCGCACCATCCTGCACCTGTGTGAAATGCCGTGGTGCAGGGACTGTGCTGGGGAGTGGATGCGAGAGGAAAGTTTGTCCTTTTCTTCCACTTTCACTAGCAAAATGAGAGCCTCTGTCCTCATTTTCACTTTCCGATCCCCACTGCAGGGTGCTGGGACGTGCAGTCGGTGCCAGTTGCCATCTCCTCCCCAAATCCCTTTGTTCCCCTGCCCCGTCCCAGCAGTGGGCGCAGCCCCCGTGCTGCCGGAGCCTCGTCCCTGGGGACCCGCGTGGGGCAGCCGCCTGTCCCTATTGTTGGGACAGGGCGTTGGGCTGGGGGGGTGCCCACGG
Source organism: Stictonetta naevosa (assembly GCA_011074415.1). Taxonomy (NCBI): domain Eukaryota; kingdom Metazoa; phylum Chordata; class Aves; order Anseriformes; family Anatidae; genus Stictonetta; species Stictonetta naevosa. The sequence goes on from CM021700.1 coordinate 739,051, forward strand.
TGCCTCTTCCTTGGGCCGTGCCACCCGGCAGCTGCTGGAAAAGGGCAGAAGCTTTGCCTGGGGGACTCTGGTGGCTCGTAGGGGCTGTGCGTTAACAGGAGCTTTTTCCAGCAGGAGTGTTGGTGCTGGTTTTCCCTCGTGGGGATGTCCGGCTGCTTGCTGAGAGCTCAGCTCACACGGAGAGCTCTCTCTGACGTGGGAGCTGTGACTGGGTTGCTCATCTACCTGCCAGCCGCATTCACAGAAGGCGCCAGCAGCTCTGTGTGTGTCTGTACTCCTCTCAAATCTGGGTGAGCTGGCCAGCAGGTCGGAGTGCTGCTGGTACTGACAGCTGCAGTAATGCCAACACATGGAGCGGGAAGGGTTGCATAAGTCCTCTTAGGAAACCCATCTAAAAATAACAGGAACTGGCTTGCCCTTCTTCCCCTCCCCGACGTCTGTGACATCCAGGATGGCAATGCTCCGGGCTTTGCATACCCCACCTTTATCTGCGGTGCGCTTTCGGTGCAAGAGCCGCGGGGTGGTGGCGGTCACGGCACCGTGCCCCGATGGCACCGCAGGCACGGCTCGTGCTGGGTGACCCCGTCACAGCATCCGGCCGCGGCCCTGCTGCCGCCGAGTCCCCCGCAGGCCATTCACAAGCTGCCCGTGTCATTCGCATGAGTGTTTTTCTGCCCATTCTTATCGAGACGCGGAAAGATCCTTTCCTGTGCTTCCTTGGGAAAGTACTTCTGTGGAAAGGGCGGTGGGAGGAGGAAGCGGGCGGCCGGCTCCGTCCGGGACAGGGACACTTGGAAACCTTTTCTGTGCCAGCGCGGGGAGGCGGGGAGGCTCTTGCGTGTGCTGGGGCAGGGCGGGTGCCTGGGCTCCGTGCGGGGCTTCGAGGACGGTGCCGGCAGCGGGTGAAGCGGGGTGCCCGGCTCCGGAGCGGGGCGAGGCCAGGTAGCGTGCCCCCGGCAGCCTGCGGGGGGACCAGAACGTCTCGCTCTGCCTCCCTGCATCCACGGGGTGATGTGCAGGGGCTCCGGTGGGTGCAGGCTGCCTGTGGCTGTGCTGGGTGTCCTGTGGCTCCCGCACGTCCCTGCGCAGACCCGTCGGGCACCTCAGGCATGCTCTTCTACCAGCTCAGTCCCACTGCCGTAAGGGGTAAGCAGGGCACCAGGGCACGCCGGGAGGGTGCACGGCTCTGCTCCTGGCTGCCCTTCCCTTCCCTCTGCTGTCGCTTTCAGGGGTGGAAGTGCCAGCCCCATCCCTTCCTGCGGGTGGGGGGGATTCGGACTCCGTGGGGCAGCAGCGGGTTGGGAGGATTGCGTTCCTCGTCCTGGCTGGGGGCTGCTGAACCTCTGGCCGTGGTGGCCCCATGGCCAACGGCCCAGCCCTGAGCAAAGGAGGGTTAGGGGCAGGGGCAGGGTGCTGGTGGGTCCGGGCGAGGCTGTGTGGCTGTGAGCGTGGGGTGGCAGCGTGAGGAGATCGGTGTCACCCACTTCATGTGTGCCCCCCAGGCACCGTGATGTGAGGGCTGTGAGCGCTGGGCTCGCCGTGCCGCGGTGTGGGGGCTGCACAGGGGTCCTGGCTCTGAGCCCTGCCCTTCCCACGAGGCTCAGGACACAGCTAAGGGCAGCTGCGCAGTTTGGACCCGCGTTCAGATGCTCGTTCCAAACCTCCTCCCCAGAACGTCCCAAGTATTTGTGTCGAGGGTTTTGGCTTGGTCCTGTCCTCAGCTGAACTGCTCGGCTTACCCTTTTTGTGCGCGCAGCTTTGTGATCGGAAACGGGAGCGGGGCTCTCACCTGAGGCTGCCGGGGGGTGATGGAGCTGGGGACTTTCACCACCATAACTCTTGGTGGATCAGGCCTGATCCCAGCCTGTTCTGGGTTTAGCTTCTGGGGGGGATGGGCAGGGATCTGAAGCTGCAGTCACATTTTCTACGTTTGAGGTCCAACGCCTGTCACCGTCAGAACTGTCTCTGTAAAGCAGACAGAGGGACTGCTGGCACCGGGCAGCAGCTTTCTGCGGCTGCTTTGCCTTCGGGCTGTTCTCCCTCAGGTCCTGTAAATCTGAGGAATTTCCCAGAACATCGTGCTGGCAGTTGGGTGGGCTCGCCCTGGGAATAGCTGAACAGGACCGGGCCGGGCAGGGGCAGCAGGAAGCCACTGGGGCTCTGGTGGCTGGGCCAGCCGGCTCCTTGCGTCCCCCGGCCGGCCACAGCTGCGGCGGGGCCCAGCACTGCTGAGATCCCCCTCTGTCTGGGAGAGGTCTGTGCTCCCAGCAGGGCGCCCTGCGTGCCAGGAGGAAAAAAGCCAGCTTGGAAGAAAAGAAGGGGGTGGTCGGGATGGGGGAAGTGGGAGGGAAAATGAAAAGTTCCTTTGGCAGGCTTTTCGGGAGGATGTTTGCAAAAGACCCATGAAGTGAACAGCCCTAAGCTTGGATGGGCTCTGAATTAATTGTTAAAATAAAGACGTTCCTCTCTTGCCCCACAGTACTTTGTTTGGTTTGGTGGGTATAGGAACAAAACGTTTCAAGGAGCAGTGGCAGGACAAAGAGTAAGACCGGGTAGATTTCGATTAGATATGAGGAAGAAATTCTTTACTCCGAGGGCGCTGAGGCCCTGCCCAGGCCGCCCAGGGGAGCTGTGGGTGCCCCATCCCTGGCGGTGCTGGGTGGGATTTGGGCAGCCCGGGCTGGGGGCAGGGGGCCCTGCCCATGGCAGGGGGTGGGATTGCGTGGTCTTCAAGGTCCCTTCCAGCCCCAACCGTTCTGTGATTCTGTGATCCCGTTATCAGGAGGTTACAGCTGTCTCGTGGGCCTGTCACTCTCGTGCCACGTCCTCTTTGTCCTGCGCTAGCGGGGCATCCAGAGCTGAGCAGTTCCCGCTGTGTGAGCCTGCCCCGTGCCCAGCGTGGTGCCACCCCCAGGCCCACGTGCTGCTTCCCCGCCTCGCTGTTTAGCAGTCGGTCATTTCTTCGGGTTTGTGCACATGAAAGACAGGCGCAGGTGATGCCGGTGTGCTCCTGATGCGGAGAGCTGCCTCTCGGTGCAGCATCCCTTCTGCCGGTGCGATGCTCAGACCGTCTCTTTGCTTTGTTTCAGAAATCGAAGCCAAGAAAGCTTGCGACTGGCTGCGAGCGGCAGGATTCCCGCAGTATGCCCAGCTTTATGAAGGTGAGAGCTGCTTCCTCCGCTCCCGGCTTTGGGGAAGGGCCAGCTATGTTTGCAGTAAGGTGTCTGGAGGATGGATGTGCTGCAACACATGGTGAGGGGCAGCACCTCCACGGCCCTGCTGCCCCCCCGGGGCTCACATCTCACCCGGGCAGGATGGGAGCAGGCGCAGGCGGTGGCGCGGAGCTTGGGGATGTGTGGCTGTGGGATGGGGGCAGCACGCCTGAGCAGGGCACCCGCAGCCCCTCGCTCCTCTGCCGCTGCAGACGGAGGGGGTGAGCAGCCCAGCAGCCCTGCTCCTCTCTGGGGAGCCCTGCTGCAGGCAAGTGGAGCTGGTGGGTGTCCAGCACCTGCAGCAGGGCATAGCCAGCACAGCTCCGAACAGCCGCGTCTGGGCTCCTGGCAGCCAGACCTGGCCTGGAGATGCCTTCTGGTTCCCCAGCACGCCCTGCATGTCACAGCTCTCCATCACTCCCAACGGGGATGAGCAGAAAGTCCCTAGCCTGTATGTGGTCTTATTTGTGTATCGACTAAGTACCAGGGGTGGCTGCAGGGAGAGCTCACAGAGCGCTGGGAGTGGGCAGGACGGCGGGGACTGCTTACTGATTACATGATTCTGTGTTAAAACGTTAAGCTTTCAGACTGGGCTGTGGTGTGGAGAACCAGCCATGCTGTTAACTTCCCTGCATTCCTGAACTTTTCCCCTTCAGGCAGGGCTGCGAGGAAGTTCCCAGGGTGCCTGCTCAGGGCAGGGCAGGCACTGGGTTGCCGACCGTGTCTGTGCAGCTTAGGGATGCTCGCAGGGGGTGGGAGCGCACAGCGCAGGCAGACGGTGTGGGTAATGCGGGGAAGGGACCTCTCCTTCCTCCCTCGCTCCTGACACATCCCTGAGGCTGCTGCCCTGCCCCGCCATCCCCTGGCAGTGAGGTCTGCCCTCCCTGCACACCATGCCCGCAGCAGGCTGGCTCCCTGCGCCCTGCGGTTCCCAGCGGGACGGTGCTTGGAGGGGCCGGGTCCCACCTCCGCCCCCACGCACGCATGCAGGCACTTTGCAATTAACTCTTCTGGAGCTCGTCTCATCAGCTGTGTTTGCTCCGAACACCCGGTGGGCATGCGGGTCCCTGCTGGGACGTGGCCGAAGCACTGAAGCAGCGCTTGCAGCCTGGCCCCCCCGGCAGAACAATAGGTGGAAGCCCGGCCGGCGGGGGGAGCGCCGCCAGCCATTGTTCGCCCGCTTCCAGCGCCCCCACCCCTTCCAGCAGAGCCACGCTCCGGCCTCCTGGGTGATGGCTTTCCCGGCTGCCCGCTCGGGCCTGGGTTCTATTTCGGGGCAGCTCCCTGCAGAGCCACGTGCACGGGCTGCCCAGGTCCTGCAGGTGAGCCCCAGCCCCGGGGCCGGCCCCGAGCAGCGCTGGGCGGCCAGGGCGGCTGCTGCAGCTATGAATAAGCCAGCCTGGCTCCAGCCTTCCTGAGCAAAACTTCCCACATCCTATGACCATGTCATTCTGTTCTTCTCCCCAGCTGGCAGGGCTCAGCATCCCTTGGTAATTACGCTCAGTAGGGTCATTAACAACCAGATGTAGACTCGTGGTTAATTGTCCAGGCCCAGCGCAGCTGGTCCCAGCAGAGCTTTCTGGGTCTGCGCGGAGAGGAGCAGGGAACTGCATGGAGGCCCTTGGGCACCTCGCCACCCTCCTTAGCTTACCAAAAAGTGTACTGCCCAGGGGCTCTGAGCATGTAGAGCCTTTCCTTGGTCTGCTGCCCAGGGGCCTGGGAGCCCCAGCTGTGGCCTTTGAGGGACTGAAGATGCTGGAACTTCTGCAGCACCCTGCTGGTGCGGCTTTCTCGATGCTGGGGGACCTCTGAGCAGCCCTCGGCTGTCCCCAGGGGCTTTCCTGACCCTGGTGGATTAGTGCACAAAGGGAATCTGAGGGAGCAAGGGGTCAGTATACATGCCATGTGTTGTTTTATGGGTGCCAGGATCTCCCTCGATAGTGTTATGAAAGTGGCTGCTCTCCAAAAACCACCATGGGCTGAGGCCACAGGTCTTTCTTTTCCACACCAGCAGCAACGTCTCCACCACTTTGTGGACCTGGATGTGGGGTCCAGACTGTGAGCCTGCTGCTGCTGGGTGCAGCGTGGGGCCTTGGACAGCAAATTACTGAGGTCGTGTCTTTGGGGAGGCGAGGTGAGGTCCTGGTGTGGCTGGCGGGGTGCTGGCGGCTGCTCTCCCAGAGCCGGTGTCAGAAGCAGGCGGACCCCACGGAGCTGCAGGGGCTCCTGGCCTCACTGATCCTCCTCTCGCCTTCCTCCCCAGACTCGCTGTTCCCACTTGACATCGGCGCTGTGAAGAAAGACCACGGTTTCCTGGACCAGGACTCCCTCAAATCCCTCTGCAGGTAAAGCCCCCTCCCAGCCGGCTCACGCTGCAGAGAGCTGCGTGAGGCAGGGGCTCAGCACCGCCGCCCGGGTGCTGTGCCGTGCCTGCCCCCAGCCCTGCGGGCGCTGCCTGCCTGTCCCTGCGGCAGTGGCTGTGGATGCGTGGTGCTGCCACGTGGCTGTCGGACGGACTGGTGCTAGGGGAACTACCGTGCTTTGTGTTCTGAGCATGCAGAGCGGCTGGAGAACAGCCGTGAGCCAGGAGTTCTCTTTGTTTAACTTTCGGGCCACATTGTGATTTCGTGTGCGGGTAACTCCAGGCTGTGGAGCTCTGCTGAACACTGATCAGTGAGGGGTGAGCTGTAAAACCGAGCCGTGGTGCAAAGGGACCCGGGTTTGCTGCACCAGCTGCCTGTGCTCCTCTCCCTGCTGGCTGCTCTGGGCGATGCCTCACATGCGTGGTCATCAGGAGAGAGCCACGCTTCCCCAGGGTGCGCTGCACGTTGCTTTGTTTTGCAAAGATGCTTAATAAGGTCTCTGAGAATGACACCACACCTGTGGGTCGCAGCGAAGGGATCTTGCTTGGCTGGTGGTGTGAGCCAGACTCGGGTCAAAGTGCCCGTGGGTGAGGTGGTGGCTGGGGACAGATTTGCACTTGGTCATCAGGCACATGCCACCTGTGACAGGGAGCAAGCACGCAGCAAGGGATTTGCTGAGCACTTGTGCAACGAGAGCTGCTCCGTGGAAAGGCCACACTGCTAGCTAACCTTTTGTGCAGGTCGTGAGGGGCTGCGGGCGCTCAGCAGCGCTGCATCGGGAGCTGCTGGTTTGCACTGCTGCCTTTCTTTGTGCTGGCCGACCCGCTCTCGTTCCTGGAATAAACACTCTGTTGGTTGCTCCGAGGGAGGATTGCCCTGCTGGCGGGGCCGTGCGGTGTGAGTTACCCCAGAGCCAGGCAACCGGAGCCACGCCGAGCGTTTTCCAGCAGGACGCGCAGCAGCAGGGCTGAAAATGGCTCCGGGAGATGCCACCGCACGTTTTTCTGGCAGGGGAGCAGTGCGGTGTTTCAGAGATGAGCTCTAAATGCTGCCGCCGTGACCCAGAGCAAACAGCCAGCAGGAGGGACCCCCCGTCCGTCTGTCGTCCGGACGGGCCGCGTGTCGGGCTGCCGGGGTGGCTCAGCCCCGCGTCTGCTTTCGGGCCACATCCCCGCGGCTGTGCCCCTGTGCTGAGGAACCCGGCGGTGCTTGGCAGTTCTGCTGCCTCTTGCTTCCCTCCCACACGTGCTGTGGGGAGCGGAGAGGCCGAGGGGCAGGATGGGGCTGCTGGCTGCCTGCTGTCCCAGCACGGGCTGCTCCGCTCGGCACGGGGACCCCGGCTGCGCTTGGCTTCTCCCGGCTGCGCTCAGCGTGGGGTGGGCTGGGGGGCTGTGAGGTGCTGGGGTGGCTGTGAGGTGCTGGGGGGAGCCCCTGTCCCCGGCTGAGCTTTCACATCCTTTTGTCTTCGCCTGGCTGGCTGGAGGCGTTCTGGAGGTCGTTGTGCCCCGCTAGCCTGCAGCAGGTCATCCCCATCCCGCAGCTCCTGGCAGCCTGCGCAGAGCCGGCGCCGCTGGGACGGAGCCGCTGGGGGGGCCTGAGGACAGGGGGCCTGCAGTGGTACCTCGCTGAGAGCCAAGGAGGGCACTGAAAAGTGTAGCTCATCCAGGGAAAGTTCTCCTGCGTGCCTTCTCCTCCCCACAAGCACACGTGTGCTGCCACCAGGCTCCCGCTGCCGTGCTTCCCCAGCCCGGTCCCCTCGCTGCTGCCCGCTCCCACCCAGCCGGGAGGGCAGAGGAGTGGCAGCGGGGCCGGCCCAGTCCCAGTCCCGGCTCCTGCTCTTGTGGATAAGGGAAACGTTGCCTCCAAGGCTGCGGGGATTATGTACGTGGTGAACCTTCTCAGGTGGCCGTCAGGCACACCCAGGTCGCCTTCACCCCGAGCTGAGCACAGGCGGGATTCTGAACACAAAGCATCGCGGGTTGCTTTGCGGTCATTGCTTTGCCAGGTTACTTTCTTCCCCCGAACAATTGCTCACTGCAGCCTCGCTCCGAGCACTGTCCTGGAGCCAGGCAGACGCGATGAGCAGCCGTGTGAGGATGCTGCTGCCAGCTCTTGTGCGTGCTGCGGGGCCATGCTCTGGTTCGGGAGTTTTCAGCAGGATCGTGAAAGGGACATGAGCCACATTTGTGGTAAAATGTGCCTAAGATTCTTTTTTTCAATCAGCTGTGCAGAAGTCGTGTCTGCATGCTGGAACTAAAGTTCTGTTGCGCTTGCAGTGCCGTTTGCAGTGCCGTTGGAGCTGCAGGGGTCCCGCCACCCCTGCAGCCACCAGTGGGGCCAGCTCACAGCCCAGGACAAGCCCCTGGAGACCTGAGGAAGCCGGGGCGCACAGCGATGGCATGGGACGGCCGCCGAGGGGCCCTGGCAACACCCAGGGGTGCTATGAGCGGAGGGAGCCAAGCGTCATTTGATGCCGGGGCTGCTGCTGTGGGAGAGCACACACGGGGCTGGAGTGGCTGCGGGTGCTGGGGCACGGCCGGGCCGTCCTGGTGCCTGTGCACGGGTGGCGGGTGCCGCTCTGATGTCTGTGCTTGCAAAATCCCTGCTGGCCTGCGACCAAGTGCTTGTGCCACCAGCGTGCTGGAGAGGTTTAAACCCCTCGGCTTCTGTGCCAGCGGCTCATGTGACTCGGTTCTTGCCCCGGGGTGAAGGAGGTGCAGAGTGCCCCCGGATCTCCTCTGCAGGAGGAGGGTGCAGCTTCGGGAGCCCGCCTGGGGACCCTGCACTCTGCTGGGCGCAGGCTTGGAGCTGCTCCAGGCTCTGTCCGTCCGATCCCTGGAGCCGCAGCTGCGGGGTGACAGGTGACCAGGCACAACAGGAGCTGAAAGGCAAAAAATAGGAAAAAATAGGAAAAGAAGGAAAGCATTGCAGGCAGAGCAGGAAGCTGCAGCCGGGTAAAGCTTTCTTGTTTCCTTGCAGGAGGCTGATGACCCTGAACACATGTGCCTCCATGAAGCTGGAAGTCCACTTTCAGCGTAAACAGGTGAGTCCCGGGCTCGAGGGGAACGTGCGCAGCTGGCGGGGCAGCCAGCCTGCTTTCCTTAATAACACCGGAGTGTGCCAGGACTGCCCCTGGGCTGGTGCTGAGCAGTGCTCAGCGCGCCCTGCCCTGCCCTGCCCTGCCCTGCCCTGCCCTGCAGGGGGATGCCAGACTGGGGCAGTGGCGGTGTATGCCACGCTGTGCCGTGCCGTACTGTGCCATGCCATGCCATACCGTGCCGCCCCGGCAGCACCAGCCTTGGGGGCCGTGCTGAGCTGGGGCTGGATGAGACCCCTCTGCAGCACATCTCCATTCCTCACTCCTCCTCCACCGCCGGCTTCATTATGTCGGCGGGCCCGTGCCCAGGGCCCCAGCAGAATGGCAGGAAGGCCGCAGCGTGGGGCATTGTTCCCGCGTCCGGGTCCCCTTCTCCGCAGCACAAAGAAGCGGAGGGGGAAGGGGCCGGGGCGCACGGGGCCGGGGCTGGCCGCAGCTGTTGCAGCAGCAGCGAGGCAGCAGGGCTTGGTGTGGGAGCGCTGGGGGTGCTGGGTGGGCCGAGCCCCCCAGCTCCCAGGGCTGGTCGGGGCGCTCACCTCACCCACTTGCCAAGTCACCGCTGGCGGTCGAGAGCCTGGCACTGCCCTGTGGCCAGTGGGCAATGAACTCGAACTCCAAGCTATTGATTTCAGCAGCAGTTTGTTACCCCGCGGTTCTTTCTGGAAGGCCTTGAGGCTTCTAGCTCCAGCCAGTGCCTTTCTGCACAGGTAACACTACTCGGTCACCACTCGGCTCACGCTTTCCTTCATTCGTTTCCATCACCGTTCTCAGGAAACCGTGGCTGTGGAGGGGGAAGCGCTCTTGTGGTTTGATTTTGGTCCCCGCATTTTCCTCTTTTCTCCCTGCCCTCCAGCCTGGGTCAGCTCCTGCAGTTGTTCTCCTGCCCTCGCAGGCCTTACCTCCTATGTCCAGAGACACCAGATAAAGGGATGTGACATTTAGGCAGGCTGAAGCATGCAGCCTGGCATTTTGGATAACCCCTCACAATCGTGCTGCTTTCCTGAAGAAGCAAACTCTTACACAGAGATTCCTTAGTAGGAAGCTGATGGTTTCTGTTCTGGCCTACAGATGTGTCGGCATATTAATAACAAAGCCTTTTATGTTTCCCCTGATGAACAGTACATTTCAAACGTGTGCTGGTTTGGTGCTCGGTGCCTGGAAGCCACCACGGGGGTGTAGCCCTGCTTGTCCCCCCTGCCCACGCCGGGCAGGGTGCCTGGGTCCCCGTGTGCGCAGCCCTGCGGGGTGGGTGCGGGCAGCCTCCCGGCCTCGCGCACCTTTCTCTGTGCACAAAGAGCATTGTCTCAGGAAGGACCTGGCTGCCTGCTGAGCTCTGTCCCCTCCTTGCTTCTTCCTGCAGTAGCTGTAAAAGCTCAGGGTCAGCCTTTGACCCTAGAAGGGATCTGGGGGCTCCCCTTGGTGCTGGGGGCTGCAGGCCTGAGCCCCAGCTGGGGCACTTCTGTTGTGACCAGACGTGTGAGAGGTGACCGCGTCCCCTCCTCTTCTCACTGCGCCGTCCCTCTGACATGACAGCAGGTTTTGGGCTGGGCTGGCTCACGCGGCCTGCGTGTTTCTGCTGGGTACGTGGGCAGCGTGCCACCCGTCGGGGTGCACAGCGGTGTGTCATGCTGGTATAAATACAGAGCTAGTGCCCGGGAGCTGCTCAGGGGTAGCACAGAAATAGCACCTTCCCCTCGCCACGTAGCTCTTGAGCACGGCGATTCCTCGTTCTGCGTGAGCGCCGTGGCGGAAGGGGATGCAGCGGGTTGGCTGCAGGCGTAACGGTGCTGAGGGACCCCGCGGTCTGATCGTCCCCTCTTCTCCACCGCCTGCAGAATGAAGACTCCGAGGAAGAGGACCTGTGTGCCATCAGCAACCGGTGGGCTTTCCAGCGGGATAGCAAGAGGTGGTCCCGGGTGGGCTCTGTCGACGTCCTCTCCCAGGCCTCCGAGGTGCCCAACTGCACCATGCGGCAGGCATCCAGCCGTGAGAGCGTCCTCACCGACCTCAGCACCAACCTGGAGGCCGTGTCCCTGCACAGCAGCGTCAGCACAGGCAGCGCGAGCGGCACGCCCGGCATCGTGGTCACGCCGCCCGAGCCGGCCCCTGCCCGCGATGCTGCCACCGTCGCCCAGCCCGGCCGCAGCTCCAGCACCCGCTCCTTGGTGGAGCCGCCCTCCGGCCGTGAGGGCCCCAAGGAGAAGCTGAAGAAGCGAAGGTCTCGCAGCTTCCTGAAGAGGATCGAGTCCCTGCGAAGGAAGGACAAAGAGAAAGCTGGCCCGGACGAGAAGGGCGTCCCAAACAGTGGCACCACGGCCAAACCGGGCTGGGACTCCGCCAAGAGTAACGGGGACCTCACAGCCACCAAGGGCAGCTCCCCTAAAAGAGGAGCATCTGCCTCTTTCCATGGCAAAAAACACTTCTTCTCGGTGTCGTACAGGACTAACCGCCTGCTAGGCTCGGGCAGAGGCAAGGGGAGCTCGGAGTCGAAGCGCACCGGGGTCTACCTGGAGGACTACGAGACGGCCGTGGCTGCTGGCGGCACCTGGGCTGCTGGGGAGCACCAGCACCGGCCAGCGTGCCGGGGGGATTGCCTGGTCTACATTCCCAGGGACCACAAGCCGGGCACCTTCCCCAAATCCCTCTCCATCGAGAGCCTGTGCCCCCTGGGCAGCAGCTCCCTGACCAGCTGGAAGGCGGGGGAGAAGCCCATGGGGCTGGTGGGAGGCGGAGGGGGCAGCAGCAGCAGCGTGGAGGGCTCGTCCTCCCCGCGGGGCTTCGCCTGCCGCCGCCGCCGGGGCTCCTGCAGCTCCCTGGGCAGCCGGGCGAGCGTGTATGACAACGTGCCCGAGTTCGGCAGCGGCGAGGAGTTCTCCAAGGCAGACGGAGAGGTGACCTACCAGAACCTGGACGACATCCTGCAGCACATGTGGGGGCTGCAGCAGAAAGTGGAGCTCTGGTACAAGGCCATCTCCCCCGACCTGGCCGGGGAGGACGGGGGCGAGGAGGAGGAGGAAGAGGAGACGGACTCAGGCGGGGAGCCCACCTTCCCCTCCAACCTGCACTTCGAGGAGCGGTCCATGTCGGACGTCGGCACCTCTGCCAGCGACTTCGACAGCACGGGCAACTCCCTCAACGAGGCCGAGGAGCTGGAGATGCGGGAGCGCCGCGACTCGGGCGTGGGAGCCTCGCTCACCAGGCCCTGCAGGTACCGGGGGGCTCGCGGGGGGGGGCAGCCCCCAGGCAGGGACACAGAGGCGGCGGGGGGGCCGCGCAGGGCCAGGCGTGGTGCGCTGCTGCACTCTGGTGGCTGCACGGGGGTGGGATGGGATGGGATGCGATGGGGTGGGGGGGAATGATTTTCCTTTTGCTGCTGACGGCTCTAAAGGAAGGAGGCTCTTGCTGACACCGCGCTAGTGCTCCCTTGTGCTTTCCCGAAGGGAACCCCAGCCGTTGTGGAGATCTGTGGATTTTCAGCCCTGCTAGGCTGGCACTGGAGGGTGGTGTGCCCGAGGGCAGGGCATGGACGGTACACAGGGGTGGGTGCTTTCACTGGCTGGGAATGTCCCCCTGCCCTGCTGGGCTCAGGGATGCACCGGAGGTGCTGGGCTGGAGCCTTCCCAGAGCGGCACAGACTAGGGAAAGTTTTAGTGCTGGGCACTGCCTTGTTGCAGCGTCTTTTGCTGTTTAGAAAGTGGGTGTTGGAGGTGTCCCTTGGCCGAGGCATTGCTCTGCGTGGTGGTCCTGTGTCTCCCCAAGCCCTTGCCCTCCCTGCAGGCTCCCAGAGGGGCCGCAGCCCAGCACAGCCCTTGGGTTTGGGCACAGGCTGAGCCTGCACAGCCCCACAGCCCCGCTGGGGTGCAAGGGGGAGGATGCTGGCTGGGGCAAGGCTGCCTGGCAGCACGAGCAGTCCTCTGAGGCAACAGAAAGTGTCCCTCTCTTTGTGTATCCGCGCCTTGGCACCTTCTCGTGCTGGGTTTGTGTGGGGTAGGAAGCAGCACCTGTGGCCCCGGGGCTGGTGTTGGGCTTAGCCTGGCCACTGGTGTGCCCACGCCGCTTGCAAAACAGCGGGTGCCACAGAAAGGCTCTGCAATGCCCTCCTTCCCTGCAGAAAGCTGCGCTGGCACAGCTTCCAGAACTCCCACCGGCCCAGCCTGAACTCTGCCTCGCTGGAGATCAACCGCCAGTCCTCGGCCCAGCTCAACCTGCTCCAGAAGTGCTCCCTGCTGCGGCTCACGGCCATCATGGAGAAGTACTCCGTGCCCCACAAGCAAGCCTGGACGTGGTGAGCTGGCGGGGAGGGGGCCGGGATGGGGGCCCCAGGGGCGGTGGGCTCTGTGTGAAGGTGATGGAGAGGCAGGGGAAAAAACTGCAACCAAGCTCTCTTTGCTCTGCGTGGCTCTGGGCATGCTTGCCAGCAGGAGCTGGGGGCTGCAGCCTGGGCTGCCGGCACTGCCTGCGTGCGGGAGGGCTGCAGGCACCTGTGGAGCATGGAAAATGTTACAGCCTTGTAGGAGTGAGACGATGGCTTTCTGTCTTTGCCAAATATTAAATCATGTTGGCTTAATAAAAGATGATGTAGTTCCTGTTCAAAACTTCCTCGCTTACATGCAGAGCGCGGCAGAAGCATCCCTGTCGCAGTGGGTGCGTCTCACCTGCTGTCCCGCTGCCCTCTGCGCTGCCGAGGCAGCTGGTCGCTGCCCTGAGCGCCTGTCTGTCCCACCCTGCAGGACTGTGCCCAAGTTCATGAAGCGGAGTAAAGTCCCCGACTACCGGGACAAGGCCGTGTTCGGCGTGCCGCCCATCATCAACGTGCAGAGGACGGGGCAGCCGCTGCCGCAGAGCATCCAGCAGGCGATGCGCTACCTCCGCAGCCAGTGCCTGGACCAGGTGACGCCGCTGGCCCCGCGCCTCGGGGTGCTGCTGGGCTGTAGTGCTGCGGCTGGGGGAAAAGCCAGCTTCGAGGGGTCACCTCGTGCAGCGCTTGGCTGTGACGAAGGGGGAGGGCGAGCTCGTCTGTGGGAACTTCACATCTGTCGGTGTCTTCTCGGCCGTCCCTCAGCCGGGCTCGCCTCTGGTTGCGGAGCGGCCAGGCACGGGGCAGGGCCAGCCTTGCCTTGCGTCCCAGCGTGGCTCCCTCTTCCCCTCAGGTTGGCATTTTCCGGAAATCGGGGGTGAAGTCCCGGATCCAGGCGCTCCGGCACATGAACGAGACCAGCCCCGACAACGTCAACTACAAGGGGCAGTCGGCGTACGACGTGGCCGACCTGCTGAAGCAATATTTCCGGGACCTGCCGGAGCCCATCTTCACCAGCAAGCTGACCGACACCTTCCTGCAGATCTACCAGTGTAAGGAGGGCGCGGCGGGGGGCCCGGGGCTCGTGGTGGGTTGGGGCTGTCAGCACAGCGGGGACAGGCACTGACCGCAGGCGGTGCCCCCAGTCGTGTCGAAGGAGCAGCGGCTGCAGGCGGTGCAGGCTGCCATCATCCTGATGCCGGACGAGAACCGCGAGGTGCTGCAGACCCTGCTCTACTTCCTGAGCGACATCGCCTCCGCCGAGGAGAACCAGATGACCGCCGGAAACCTGGCCGTGTGCCTGGCCCCCTCCATCTTCCACCTCAACGTGTCCAAGAAGGAGAGCACCTCACCGAGGTGAGGGCGCCGCTCCCGCCGCTCTGCTGGGCGGCGCGGAGCCGGGGCCGGGGGGCGGGCGCCAGGCGTCAGCGCCGCTCCCAGCGCTGCGTGCCGTCCCGCAGGGCCATGCACAGGAGGGGCACCGTGGGGAAACCCGACCAGAAGGACCTGAACGAGAACATGGCCGCGACGCAGGGGCTCTCCCACATGATCACCGACTGCAAGAAGCTCTTCCAGGTGGGTGGCTGCAGTGTGTCCGGCCTGGCGCTGCCCCCTGGGGCTTCGTGGAGGGTGCACAGCCTCCAGCAGGGCAGTGCCACTGTTCGGGCAGCCCCAGGGGCAGTGAGGGGCCAGCAAAGCCCTGCTCGTGGCTGGACAGCTCACAGGCTGCAGGATGTCTGCCCAAGGAGGCTGTGTCTGTCCTTCTCCCCTCCTTTGTTCAATAAGGAGTCGCTGCCGGGACTCTGAAGACCTGTGTGCTCTTGCTTTGTAGGTCTCCCACGACATTCTGCTCCAGCTGAGCAGCTCCTATATGGCAGCAGACGCTTACCCCCATCCCCTGGCTGACTTTGTGTGTCAGGGGGAAAGCAAGGATTTACACTCCTACTTCGAGCAGAGTGTCCAGAACCTGCTCAAAGAGTCGTCAGAGAAATTCAAGGGGTGGCTGAGCACCCCAGGACCCCTGAGCACGGAGCTCTCCTGCAGAAAGGTAAATGCCATCACACACGGGGTGTCTGGGGTCATGTGGGAAAATGGGTGCGGAGTGACCGCTGTGAGCCACCTGCCCAGCCCTTGGCACTCCTTCCCTTCTGCAAAGAGGCAATCAGCACTGCCTTCCCCATCTGGAGGGGGGAACAGTTCTTGGCCAGAGCCCACTGCATCAGCGTTAGCCCCTCTCCACCAGCCAGAGGAGCTCTGCCATCTCCTCCTGTGCCATCCCATCCCATCCCATGCTCCCCCTAGCCAGCAGCTGTGATGGTGCTGCTCCATGGTGGTGAGACCCCTCAGTACAGCCTCTCAGGGCTCCCAGGACAGCCGCCTGACCCTTCTGCTCGGCCCTGGCAGGTCGGGGACGGGCACCCTCTGCGCTTGTGGAAGGTCTCCACGGAGGTCGAGGCCCCTCCCTCGATGGTGCTGCACCGTGTGCTCCGGGAGCGTCACCTCTGGGACGAGGACCTGCTGCAGAGCAAAGTGGTGGAGGCCCTGGACAAGGACATGGAGGTTTATCACTACGTGACGGACAGCATGGCACCCCACCCGCGCAGGGACTGTGTGGTGCTCAGGTGAGGGCAGGGGGGACCCGAGCCCGAGGGATTTGTTCTGTCCCCAGGCTCCCCCAGCTGAGCGGGCGCTCTGTCGGCAGGCGCTGGCGCACAGACCTGCCGCGGGGAGCCTGCCTGCTCATCTCCATCTCGGTGGAACACGACAAGCTGCAGGTGGAAGGCGGCGTCAAAGCCGTGGTGCTGACGTCCCAGTACCTCATGGAGCCCAGCGGCATGGGCCGCTCCAAGGTGACGCACATCTGCAGGGCTGACCTCAGGTATGGGACACCCCTGGGACCTCGGCGACCTGCTCCTGTGTTTTGCTGTGCACTGCAGTGAGGGGTGTGTGGGGAGGATGTGTGCCTTTTGCTGCTACGTAGTGCTTGTCCCTCATCTCCTAGCTCATGGCAGCTGCTGTGCTGAGCAAGAAGGGAGGTGCTGCTTGTTGGTGCAGGCTGGGGGGCTGCCCTGCCCACTCACCCCTCGCTCTGCCTTGCTCCCTTCCCAGGGGCCGGTCTCCGGAGTGGTACAACAAGGTCTTCGGGCACCTCTGCGCCATGGAGCTGGCGAGGATCCGAGATTCCTTCCCAGCACTGAGCCCAAACGGCCCCGAGACCAAGATCTGAGGAGCCGGGAAGCTGCTCTGTCCTGTGGGACCGTGGACTCGCCCATCAGTGGGGCTGGGGCAGGCGCAGGGGAGTGCGGAGCTGGCATCCAGCTGCGCGGGGGCACCCTCAGGCACATATTTATAAGGTTCCTTTTAACCTGGGCCGGGCCCCCCCTCTGGAAAGCCAGGGCCTGCTGCAGCTGCACAGGGGCCTTCTCTCCTCCAGACGCGGGGCTCTTTGCCACCACCCCTTCAGGGGCAGGGGCAGCCGCCCCCACCGTACCTTCCCCAGCATGGAGAGGTGAAGCCCTGTGCCACAGGTTGTCTGCAGGTGGGATGGGCGAGCAAGGTGCTGCTCATCCACGGGAAGGAGAGGGGGCCTGGGGGTGGCCCCCACCGCAAAGGCAGCCGGCCCAGGGTGAGCTGGGTCCCCCCGTGTGAGCCCCGTGGAGCTCGGCTCCCCCAGGCTGGGCGCAGCAGTGGAGGTGTGGGGCGAAGCAGAAGGCAGGAGGGGGAGACGTGAGCGGGGAGGACGGGGCCACGTCCGTAGGTCACGGCGCTGTGTCGGGAAGTGACGGGTGGGTGGCGAGGGGGGAGCATGTTTGGGTTGGCACCCGGCGGGGGGACAGGCAGGGAGTCAGGCTGGGAAGCTGCTGCAGGATGCTGTTATGGGAGGGAACTGGGTGTAGATAGCTGTAGAGCCAGTTAGTGACGGCCATCGCTGAGTGGCAGAAGGAAGCCATTGCTATCACCTCTGGTGCTCAATTTCATAGGAGATGAAGGAGAAAGCTCTCTAGTCCAGTGCCTTGTTAGCTGCCTTGCTCAGCTGAAAGACCCCCGTGCGCTAGGTTTCAGAGGGGGCTGGATGGACGCGGTTCCAAGCCAAGTCCCGTCCCTCCAACCTGTTGTACCGATCAGCTGGAGGGGGCAGGACACGGCTGGGAGCCCAGAGCAGCCACCGAGAAGCTGGTGACGGGGGGAGCGTTCTGAGGAGGCACGGTAGGGACAAGGGCTGTGGCCGGCGCTGCAGCTCCGGGCTCCTTCCTGCAGCGGGGTCAGGTCCCAGCGCAGGCCCAGCGGGCACACCAAGGCTGGAAGCGGCGTGAGCGCACCCAGGGGTCGTGCAGCACCTGCACCCCCTGAGTAAGCAAAGCGGGGTGACCCAAGCTGGGCCGAGTAGGTGCCAGCTGCCAGGGCCCCTGCTCCTGCTGCGGTAACGGGGCTCGGTGGGGGTGAGACTTACCCCGGCTTTGGGCAACCACAGGAGCAGAGCAGGGCGCGGAGCTGCCCCTGCCTCTGTCCCGTCCCCAGCACTCCCTCAGCTCCCACCTCACCCCCTTCCTTTCCTCCTCCCCGAGAAGCCGCCCGACGTTGCTGCCAGCACTCGGGACTGACCTGGTTTCTCCTTGTAGGCAGGGACCCAACTTACTCGACGTCGTTCCAACTGGAAGGCAACACGACCCACGTGCGGGAGCAATTCCCCATGCCAGTTTTGCCGTAACAAATCCTGTCTGTCTCTCGATGAAAAAAACAACCCAGCCCCTATTTTGTGTTTTTATATATATATTTTATATATATATATAAAAAAATATAACTAACTTTTTTGAGGGAGTGATTTTTCTCCTAATATTTTTTTAAACGTTTCTTTTTTTCTACCTATAAATACTTGTACAGTTGGAATATTAATATATAACTCCGGCGGTAGAGCTCGGCACCAGGTGATGTTCACTTAAGGGACGTGTATTTTGTATTTAAGGGACTGTTCCTTGTTTTGTATCATATGCAACTGCAACAGAGTGTTTGACTTGGATCGGGGCTGCTCTTCCCATCCATGTAATTAATAAAGTACTAACGATACCTGCTGGCTGGAGAACGCCCGGTGGTGTGAGGGTGCTGCTGGCCGATTCCCCAGCCCAGGGACCTCGTGGGGCTGGGCAATGCTTTTGTGTGGCTGGAGCCATCAGGCCGCACGTCCTACATTTTGGCAGAACAAGGCCAAAAAAGTAACCCGAGAGCAGCCGTGAACTGGGCAGCAGGAACCAGGCCCTCGGTGGGGTTGGACAGCAGGGGCTGCCTGGGGGCACCCGCAGCCCCCGAGCCCCCAGACCCACACGAGCACCGCGGTGCCAGCAAGCGGCTGAACTTGAGGTGCTCGTGCCCTCCGTGGCACGGCCCCTGCCTGCCGCTGGGGGAGGTGCACGACTCCTGGGGCATCCTCGTGCCGCCGGGCAGCGTCAGACGGTGCTGGCCTGCGGTGCTGCCAGCACGGAGCTCCTCTGGGACTCGTGCAGCTCCGGCTGCTTGGCCTGCAGACAGCCCTTCAGCTGCTCCTGGAAGGGGGCGGTGGTGATGGTGTAGAGGATGGGGTTGAGGGCGCTGTTGATGGGCAGGATGAAGATGACCACCCAGGAGGTGATGGTGCCTGCGTTCCACCAACGAGGACATGGCGTTAGGGCCTGGGGGAACCCACCCATGCCACAAAGTGGGGCAATCCCACTTCCAGGCTCATGGCCACAGGGGGGTCACAACTGCTGCTCTGTGGGGAGCTGCGAGGGGCCAGGGTCTACCAGGGGATGGGTGATGCTCACACCCTGCGCTCAGACGCCCAACCTCGGCAGCACCCACACCAAGGAGCCCCCACCCAGGGGCTCTGGGCTGACAGCGGTGGGCCCGGCCAGATCCTTCACCTGGTATTTCCACCTGCAGCAGGGAGAGCAGCTTGAGGAGGAAGATGGGTATCCAGCAGAGAGCATTGGTGATGACGATGAAGAAGAAGCGCTTTGCGATGGCGACTTCCCGGGAGCAGACGCTCCTCTCGGCCGTCCTGGACGCAGTGACGTGGATGGAGTAGAACATGCCGGTGTAAGCGAAGACGATGGTGATGAAGGCCACAAGGTTCAAGCCTGGAGAGGAAGAGGTTTCTCTCCGAGCACCTCGGCTGGCTCCGTGGCGCGGCAGGACTGTTCCCACTTCCCCACTAGAGGGGGCAGAGGCAGCTCCGCAGCCTCGGCTCGCCCCAAACCCGGGCACGCTGAGCCACCCCGCTGCCACCGAAACCCCGTCCTGCCCCGCTCCGTCCCTGTCCCCATCCCCATCCCGGTGGCCTCACCCAGGTAGATGGTGGTGGAGAAGCCCCTGGCGCTGGGCCGCTCGCCCAGGTCGGACTGCAGCGGGAAGCAAACCCCGTTCCTGCCGTAGTAGTTGCCGAAGGACTCCTTACACCACAGGGGGACGAGGCTGAGGGAGAAGCCCAGGAGCCAGATGACGGCCAGCACTGAGACGGTCTGCTTCCTGCCGGCTCTGTGGTGGCTGAAGGGGAAAACGATGGAGAAGTACTTCTCCAGGGTCATGTAGGTCAGCAGCAGGACGGACACCTCGGAGGACAGCATGGCCAGGCTGCCCACCAGCTGGCACTGCAGGCTGGCCATCCAGCCCTGCGCGTGCTTGTTGTATTCGCCCGAGTACTTGAGGTCGAAGGCGCCGATGACGAAGAGGTAGATGCCCATCAGGCCATCTGCACCTGGGGTGGAGGCAAGGCACGGTGAGAGAAGAGCTCCAGCGGGCAGTCGTAGCCCCCTGCAGTGACACCAGGGCCATGGAGCCACCGCAGAGCTGTTGTGTCTGCATGTGTCCGAAGAGCTGCCCGATGTGCCGCGGTACTTCTAAGCATGGGCAGGAGCCGAGATGTGCCAGGAGCACTCCTGACATCGTCACAAAAAGAAAGGCGGGCAGCAAAGGGCCCTGCCCGCGCTGGGTTGGGGTGGTGTGAGCCCCCCCATGCCCTCCCCACCGCTCCCAGCTCACAGCACAGGGACTTGATGGCCATGGCGTGCTGGCTGTTCTCCGCGGCCATGAGGGAGCGCATGCAGATGACGAAGAGGTTGCCGAGGCAGGTGACACAGGCGATGACCCAGACGAAGACGCGCAGGATGATGCTGGCCAGGAGGTGCTCGAAGGAGGAGATGCCGTCGGTGTTGGGCTTGCAGCTGCGCACGTGGGGCGCGGAGCTGCAGTACTGGAACTTCTTGAAGTAGCTGCTGGGAGGAAGGGGCTGGCTGCCACCGGGCCAGCGTGCACGGCCCTCCTGCTGCCACATCCACCTCCTCCAGCCCCCCGTGCTGCTTGTCCCTGTCTGCGGGGAGCAGGGCCAGCCGGACCCTCACGTCCCTAGCCAGGAGCCTTGGAGCTGTCACTGACCAGGGACAGGACAACAGGACCGGAGGACCCGGGAGGCCAGCACGCAGCCCTCTGCGGCAGCACCCGGCACGGGAGGAATGTGCAGAGAGGAACGGAGCTGAGCGGGGGGGTGCGGTTTGCACAGTGGCTGCAGTTTGGTTTGGACACCGAATAAGCAACAGCCCAAATCCTTTGCAGAACAGGCAGGAGGCACCCCAGTGCTTTCCTGGATCGAGTAAGCACAGCCGCGCTTCTGTCACCGTCAGCTAATAAATAGAGAGGAGTGTTTTCCTCCAGCCCTGCTTCTCACAAAACATTTAAAAATCATTCCCTTGTTCAAGTCTCTCAACTTCCATTAACGGGGATTCAAATTTTTCCCCTGCATATTATTTCAGATTAATCTTTTCAAGCCCTATAAAAGCAATCCCCTACAAGCTTAGTAAAACTCCACATTAGAAAATGACTACAAAACTGCAATGCAAGGCTCATTTCTGCTTAATTATAGATAAAAGGGGAGAAAATGATTGCTTATTAGCAAGTCAGGTAGAAAATGTACCGTATTTACAGTCCAAACAGACCAATTACTGAAAGGAAGATGTACAGTTGTCTTTCATTACAGGTACTCTAAAATGTGCATCTGGAGATAATTAATGATTTGTTTTATCCTTCCGAAGCAAAGCCCCAGCACTCACAGCTGGCTCCTCGGCTGTACTTCCACCACGTGTGCCTGCCCGGCCTTCCTGCACGTCTCTGCGGTCCTTGGGCCGTTACCTCGGGCCCAGGCACCTCTAAGGGGTCACTCGGGCACACGGCGCGGTGCCGTGCACACCTCGCCCGACAGAGCCCACCCTTGGGCACCACCCGTGCAACGCACGCCCAGAAGTGTGCATCGTTCCTTGTGTCACACGCACTGGGGGGACATCAGCTTGGTGGGGGATAAATGCCCCCAGGGGTCCTGCACGGGGGCTGCAGCCGCCTGCTCACTGCGAGGAGTGAGCTGGGGTCGTCCCCTCCACTCACATGTGGGAGAGGTTGGCCAGCCTGCGGAAGGTCAGGTTGTGGATGTTGGGGATCTCCAGCCCTTCCAAGCTCCTGCAGGAAGGAAGCAGGGCAGGGGAGGCTGCGAGCTGCTGGGCTGGCTCCGGTGCTGCTGCAGGAGGAGCAGCGCTGTAGGGCTGGGGATGCCATGGGACTCACAGGGACTGCAGCTGGGGCAGGCTCTCAAACTGCCCGGGGAAGATCTCGATCAAGGGGTTGTAGGAAATATTCCTGAAAAGAAGGAAAGCTTTGCTATTTTTCCCACCTGGAAGCTATCACAGGAGCTGAAAGTGAGGACAGAGGAGGGGCTTTTCTGGCTTCTCCCCAGCACTCCCCATCCCCAGGAAGGGCACACAGTGCCTCACAGGAGCTGGGTGCCGGCCGCCCCCTCCCCACGGTGGCAGCGTGTCCCGGTACTCACAGCTGCTGCAGGTCAGCCAGGCCGTGGAACAGCGATGCCGGGAGCTCATCGAGCCCGTTGCGGGACAGGTCTCTGGCAGAGCAGAGCGGTGTTTGAGAAGGCATGAGGCCACCTGCCCGCAGGCTCTGCACCCACCGTGCCAGCACCACCGAGCCGCACAGGGTGGGCAGGGGACACACGCAGCCCCCCCCAGCGGGTCCTGGGCAAGGGACCCCCAGCCCGCAGGAGCAGGGGCTCAGGGAACACGATGGCCGGACACTTACAGCTCCACCAGCCTGTTCAGCCTGGAAAACGTCCCGCCTTGGATCCACCTGATCTTGTTCCTGCGCAGGACCCTGAGCGAGGAGGAGGAGGAGGAGGAGGAGAGCGTGGATGCAGCGGAGCCTCGCGCACCCTCTGCAGGCATCACCCAGCCTCTGGGCTGGCTGCGAGCACTCAGGGTGCTCTGCTCGGGGCACGTCCCTGGGGTGCCCCCGGCCCCAATGTGTCCCTCCCCAACACCCCCTGCCCCAGCTGCCACCTCCAGCCCATGCTCGCCCAATGCTCCGCTGCTGTGGGGCAGGGCCTGGGCCAGAGCCCAGCTCCCTGGTGCAAGGCCCCGTCTCACACAAGCCCTTAGAGAAGGGCCCACCAGAAATACGGAGGGTGACCAGAGCTGGTTGAAGGGCTCTGGATTTAAAACCGAGGATGAGAAGTGAAAGCCTGGGGTGGTGCGCTAAGGTGGAAGTGCGGCTGGGCTTTGCTGAGCCCTGCCACCAACTGAGGCAGCCCACTGTGCTGCAGCGCTGGGACACAGCTGCAGACAAAGGCCCTCGTCCTTCCAGAGGATAAAAAAGAATATTGCTTGCTCCAGGGCACAGCCCCTCAGTCCGGTTTCTGGTTGCTCTCACTTCATCTCTGCTGCCACGTTGTCCGTGGGATCGAACGTGGAGCAAGACGTGCGTCTGCACTGCAGCGGCCGGGAGCACCGCGGAGCATGGCGCAGACATGGGGGAGCCCGGCCGGGACAGCTTGTCCCGCAGAGCCCAGCACGAGCCCCTCTGCATCTGCAGCCCCTCCTCACTGAGCCGTCTCTGGGGCCGGTGTCACCGGCAGGGTGTGTTTATGCCGTCCGCCTTCCCCTCGCTTGGGTTTCCATGGCAGTGCCACAACAGCCCGGGAAACACGCGGCTGATCAAAGCCGAAAGGTTTTGGTTTTGGGAGGACGGAGGGAGCCGTGGGGCAGCAGCTCAGCCGCCTCGCTGGGGCCGCTGGCAGCTCCCACGGGAGAAATGATGTGGGTGGCTCCGATGACTGCTGGGGATGCCCTGGCAGGACGCCGGGGTGCCCATCTCGCTCCTGCTGCCACCACCGCCCACGGGCAGCCCGTGGGTGTGCGCGGTGCAAAACTTCCCTGGCCTAGCCCAGCTCTCCAGGGGCCGTATTTATCTCTCTGGGAGACACTGCCATCACACATGGGGACACCCCGGGAGAGGCCTGGGCATTACCAGGGTGATTTCTTTTCCCCTGTCAGCCCCAGAAAGGCACCTGTGTGAGAGCCCAGAGCACAGCCCAGCCCCGGCCGTGCAGGAACAGGCCCCAGGCAGGGGCTCAGCAAGCAGAGCCGCTCAGGGTTTGGCACACAGAGCCAGCTCACAAAGTTTATGGCGCTCCTCAGAGATATTTTTAGGGGATTTGGATGCCAGCGGAAGGCTTTGGGCTGGCTGCAAGCCTCGGTGCTTGCGCACCATGGGAAGCTTTTTCCGTGCTGCGCCCTGCCTCTGACCCCGCTCGGTTCCGGCAGCCCCAGGCTGCTGCTGACGGGGGAGCTACCCTCCAGACCCAGAGCTGCTGGACAAGGCCCTGGGGTGCCCAAGTCCCTGCAGAGCAGGTATAAAATTCATGAAGCCGACAGCAACACAAATACGGAGAGACACCATTCACGTGAAACACAGCCCCTTACCTAGCCCAGAGCAGAGGGAAAAGGGGTCTGAGCCGAGCCCCACCTGCCCCCCACCACACCAAGGGGTGTCCCCGGGCAGGCAGGGCCATGGGGTACTCACAGCACGGTGAGCTCGTGGCACTCCTGGAACACAGCCCCACGCACAGCCCGGATCCTGTTCCCTTCCAGATCCCTGCAGGAAAGGCGATTGTGCTGCTGCCTCTCCATCCCCG
The DNA here is from genome assembly GCA_011074415.1 of Stictonetta naevosa. NCBI lineage: Eukaryota > Metazoa > Chordata > Aves > Anseriformes > Anatidae > Stictonetta > Stictonetta naevosa. The sequence goes on from CM021700.1 coordinate 763,016, forward strand.
TCCCCACCGGGAGCCCCCAGCCCTCTCCAGACACCCCAGGGAGCAGTGCCTGCCCCGCACCCGGCTGCCCAAGGCCAGGTACTCACAGCCAGCTCAGCTTGGGCATCTCCGCACACAGGGAGGTGTTGGGTATTTTAGCCAGGGAGTTGTTCAGCATGTACCTGCGGGGAGGGAACAGAGACAAACGGGGTCACAGCGCCGTGCCCTTGCACGGGGAGCACCCCGAGGGCTTTCTGCTGGTGCCCGGCCTCCCCGCAGGGCTGCTGCTCACAGCAGTACCGGGGCGAGCTCAGGGCTGGCGGCACCTCCAGCACCCCGCTGGCTGCACCAGCTCCCCGCACCCCGGCTGCGGGGCCAGCAGTGGTTCAGCCGCCGCTGCCCAGGGCCAAGGCTGGTGCACGCACCTTACCCGTGGTGATGGCAACAATACGGGTCGTACTTAGTGGCTGTGGGACAGCCTTGCCAGGGAGCTGAGGGGCATGGCCCCAGGAGAAAGGTGCGTGGAACCAGAGCGACCCGGGAGTGACAGGCAGCGAATGCAGATTTATAGCACAAATTCCCTCTGGCATTTTTCTCAGCAACTTTTGCACATGCCTGCGTGCACAGTGCTCCTTGGTGCACTTCTTGTGACCGCAGTTTATTAGCTCGATTTGTTAAAAAAAGCAGCAGGATAAACAAGCTACGTCACCGAGGAGAGCGGCTCCCCTGCCACCACGTGGGAACGCAGCCCGGGGGGGCACTGCCCCGTGGCCCTCTCTGGGGACAGGCGCCTGGACGCTGGGTGCGACCCTGAGCAGCACAGCACTGGGGTCCCCGCACCAGCTCCTTCACAGCCCCAAATCCCCAGCCAGAGCCCCACCAGCCCCGGTGGCTCCCCAGCCCCAGAGGTTACTTCAGTACCACGCACCCAATTTTGGGGCTTTTGCAACCAACGCCAGCAGCGATGGCGCGAGCCCACAGCAGCAGCTGCGGCTGCAGCTCTTTCCCTGCAGGTGCAAGCTCAGGGAATGCAGCTTAAAGCACGGTCAGATATATGTGAGTGTATATATGTGTGTGTGCTCATACACGTGTTTTTTCCAGTCTAACAGCCAAAACTTCTCCCCTTACTCTGACTCCAAGCTGCTGCCAGAGTTTCTGATCTGCTCTGTGGACTGTGGAGGTGGAGAAGGTATTAAAATCATGTTAGAGATTGCAAAATTACTCTTATGGTGGCCAAAGCCAGTTAGTTATCCTGTACTTCCCTCTTGGAAACGGCTGGGCCTTAAAAACAGCCCTTATCTCATCCTGGTGCTCAAACCGCTAGCACCAGGGGCAATACTTGGGGAAAATACCCTGCTGAACGTGGTGCCCTCGGCCAGCTGCAGGAAATGGCAGCAGGGCGGGCATCTGCCCTGCAGTTATCCCTCGCGCTCTGGGGAAGGCGAGGAAGCCACAGCAGCACCCGGGAATGGGCTCAGAAGCAGAGCCCGGAGAAAGGGAGCAGGAGGACTTACAGAAAGTACAGGGACCTCAGCCCTGCAAAAGCGGCGGGGGCGATCCTGGCGATCCTGTTGTTGTCCAGCATCCTGCGGGAGGAGGAGGAGTGAGAAGGGGCACCCACCGATGGCGAGGAAGGCAGCGGGAGGCTGCCGGCACCAGGAGCACGCCGAGCACCACGCCGTGCCCGGGGAGCTGGCTCTGTCCCTTCTGCCCTTCAGGTCCCCCCGGGTGCCACCCCTGGGTGGGGGCAGCCCCCCGCATCCCACCCTGCTCCCCCGTGAATCCTGCCCCGGCTGAAGCATCGGATCCAGCTGCAGAGTCTGGATTCCTTCATAGTCAGGGTCTGTTGGATTTTTCCTCTCCTCTGCTGTGAAATAACGATAAATTAAAAGCCATCCGGGGAATTCAGGGCCGTGCTTGGCTTCTCAGAAGTCCTTTGGCTTGTTTGCGCCACAGACCACCCTCTGTGAGTCGTTCATCATTGTTTTCCCTCTTTGATTTAAGGAATAACTGCGCTGGTCCCATGGCAAAGAAGGGGAAGCCTGACGGGGAGCAGACCTGCCCTGGTGGCTGGGCCGTCTCTGCACGCTCGGGAGGGGAATCACCTTGTAGAGCAGCCTTTAGGGATTTTTATACGTACAAAGACGTGTAAAAGCACACGATCAAACAGGGCCTTCGAGAATAAGCAGCAGGGGCAGACACCAGCTGCACTTTTGGTTCGGGCACCCTTTTTGAGGGGCTGGAGCTGCAAACCTCCGTGTTCACTAGCGCGCCAAGAGGCTCTCGTGCATTGCTCTGGTGCTGGCCTGGGCGCTGTGGGTGCCCCCGCAGCCAGCCCCGCTCTGCGCCCTGCGAGCCTCCAGCAGGCACTTGGGTCCCACCACGGAGCCGTGGGGCCTCCACCCCCGCTCCATCTGACGTCCGTAATGAGATCGTGGACAAGATCCAGCCTCATTAACCCCCCCACAAGGAGCTGGTGTCACGACGCGCGGGGATCACGCACTGGGGGCAGAACCAGGGGGGTACTCACAGCCACTCGAGGTGCTGCAGGTCCTCGAAAACCCGGGGCTTCAGCTGGGAGATCTTGTTGTGGCTGAGGAACCTGGAAACGAGCAGAGAAGATCATTTTCCTTCTGGTACCGCTGCTAATTCACCCAGCTTTGCTAAAGCTGCTCCTCCCAAGGAGCCCGTGTGCCCCTCGCTGTCAGTACCCACGGCTCCTCTCCCTCCGCAGCTCCGATGCAGGGCCCTGGATCCAGCAGGCAAATGTGGGTAGGAAAAGGGACTGATGTGTGGGATGTGCCGGTGCCTCTGCCCTGCCCCACACTCACCCACCTACTCCAGTTTAAAGCAGGCTCGGTACTGGTTATTGCAGGAGCAAGAAGGCCAAGAGCCGGACCGGAGCCGGCTGTGCTGCGAGCCTCGCGTGCCAAGAGGAGCAGAGGGCTGCCTCCGTCCCACGGGTTTCCTCCCCAGGGCCTCGTAACGCAGGAACTCTTACTTACAACATTTTGAGCTGAGAAAGTCCAGCGAACGCTTTGGGTGAGATCATACGGATCTTGTTGTTTTGCAAAAAACTATTAAAAAATGGAACAGAAAAACAGTTTGGAAAAGAAACGCTTTCTAGGGGTCTCAGCCTGGAACAGCACTGCCGGGCTTGCACGGAGGGGCCGGTGGCATCGTTGCTCCTCCAGCTCCAGCGCTGGGCAGCCTCGAGCACAGAGACCGAGCGGTGGAGGAGAGGAAAGGCTGAGAAGTGCCTGGGCTAACACAGGGCCACAGCACAGCCCTGGGCAAAGCCGCCCTGACACGTGCGTGCTCCTGTTCCGTGTGCTGCCCCGACCCCCACGGCCGCTGCTCGCCCCTTTTTCCCCAAGGACACCAGAAAGCAGCACGCAGAGGGGTGATACTCACAGCTTCTTCAGCCTCCGGTACCTGGCGAACTGACTGTCCAGCAGAGAGGAGATTTTATTTTTCTTCAGGTCCCTAACAGGAAAACAGGAAGGGGGAAGGAGGGAGGGAGGAAAATACATAAAGGAACCAAGCTCTGAGGCCAGAGAACCTTTATCACAGGAGCATGGGGGCAGCTCAGACCCTCCTTCTCCTGCGCAATACAAATGAGATTCAAGGCAGCTGCTGTTCGTTAGCACGACTGCTAATTGCTCTCCCAATCTGCAAGCACTATTTGCCATGGATGAGTTTTTTCAGGCTCTCCTTCCCCTCCTAGCCCTTACTTTTTGTGTGTGACGAGCAGCCGGGGCTTGCCAGCCTCTGGCCCTGTGCATGGCAGCAGCGCGGAGCAGCCCGCGGGCGGGGGCCAGCAGCCGCCTCTGCCAGCTCCGTGCGGTCTGGGGGTGCTGCAGGGGGCTGTGACAGGGGGCTGTGACAGGGGCCATGGCTTGTCTGGGGAGGAAGGGGAAGAGCGTGTCCCACCGCTACTCACAGCCTCGTCACGTTGGGAGAGACCCATGGCACAGCGCTGAGGTCCTGCGCAGTGCAGTCTACTGCCTGGCCCCAGCACCGGCACCGCTCTGGGAACAGCTCCAGCGCTGCGGGCAAGCAGAGGGGGTGTGCTCAGGGGGAAAGGGGCCACACAGCTGGGGGGGATGCCCGGACCCCAACCAGGTGGCTTACAGCAGGGGTCTGCCTCGTCTTCCACCGCTGTGCCGCTGCTGTGCGTGGCCAGCTTGTCGCCCAGGACCCGCAGCCAGCCGGTGTTGTCCACTGCGGGCGGGGAGCGCCGTTAGGGCACCGGGAAGGGGCCCGGTGCCATCCCCTCCTACCTGATAGCTTGGGATGCCTGGCCTGAGCAGCCTTCCTGGTGCCTGGGCTGGCTCCCGGGCAGAGCAAAACCCCAGCAACATTGGGACAGGGTGTGGGGATGGGTGAATCCAGGACCCAGATGATCTCCTACACGGGGCACACGTGGCCATGGTGCCTGGGTGGATTACGCGTGCCAGAGCCAGAAAGCAGCTGGATAAAGAAGCAGGCCCGGGGCTCCCCCCACTGCCACTGCTCCCAGGGATGGACCCAGCTCTGCCCTAATGCCCTCAGGGTCCTGGATCCTGGCATCCCCAGGTCCAGGGGGTTATTCCCACCGAGGACATCCCCCCTTCCCAGGGCTCGCCAATTACCGCAGTTCTCCTCGTCGGCCCCGTTGTCGCAGTCGTCCACCCCGTTGCAGTGCAGGGCCTGGGGCAGGCACACGGAGAGGTTGCCGCAGGGAAACTGCCCCAGGGGACACCCGTGCCTGTCCCTGGGGTGAGTCACGAGAGGCTCTGCCAAAGGAAGAGGAGGTGCTCAGCGCTCCCCTTGGGCAGCACCTGAGCTCCTGGGGCCACGTCCTGCTTTGTGCCCAAGCTGTCCCCTGCCACCCACGAGCCCTCCCTCACCACCCCCCCACAAAGGGCTCTGCTCTCTGCACAGCATCCCCCAACACACACAGCAGATGCAGGCAGATATTCCCGTAACAGCTTATAGCCCTTCTGCTCTGTCCCAGCTCCATCGCAGGGTGCGAGGCTGTCCCGGCAGCTCGGGCTCCCCTTCTGCCGGGCCCTTTCTGTCAGAGCCATCCCGATCCCCAGCTCCAGGGCCCCGTTCATTAATACCCTGCGATTACCCGTGGCAGAGGCATGCCTCAGATCCAGCTAAACGTTTCCACACCCCGCTTTGATCAGGCGCGGGGAAGTGGCAGCAGTCGGCACCAGGAGGGAGCAGGGCTGCGTGGAGGGGCCCGGCTTGTCGCCCGAGATTTTCTTCAAATGCCAGCCTGTTACTGGGTAATGGGGCGTGCTGGAATTAAAAGCACTTTCCTCTCTCGCACACACACCTCATTAGCCACCCCATCGTGAGCCCTGTGGTGTGACGTGGAGGTGGATGTGACTCAGAGCATCTCGCGTCCACGTGCCCGCCCGGGTCAGACGGGTGGTTTCGGGGCTGCTGCCCCGGCACGGCGCTGGGGCGGGCAGGGCCGAGGATGGCACGGGCACGGCACCGGCAGCTGCGGTGGAAGCAGCCTGTGGCCGAGCAGGAGGTGCCAGCGATGCCTTTGGACTCCCAGGGCTGAACGTCTGCTCTGAGCACACATCCTGGCACCTCTCGCCAGCCCCACTTACACCTGGCCCCAAGCGGGAGATGGGGACAGCCGCGTCCCAGCTGCAGCTGTGCGGCAGCCAGACAGCTCAGCACCGGCCCCAGGGCACTCCTTTCCCTCTCTCTCAGCTTCTGCACGTCGATTTCCATCGCTGGCTGTGCTGATCTGATTGCATGTTGCAAACCATTTCTTTTCTCGGAGACACAGAGTCCCGTCTGCCCAGAAACGCCTGCGTGTGGCACAGCAATTGAAAGCAGGCTGGAAGCACCCCTGCCGGCTGCCTGTCTCTTCCCCAGTGTCCGCCATACACGGCGACGGCGGAGGCCTGGGCTGCGGCCGGGGAGGGATGCGGAGTGATGGGGAACGGATCTGAGAGAGGCCGAAATCTGGAGAAGGCACAGAGAGGCTGGGGCCCGTCTCGCCACCGGCCGTGCGCGGTGCGGCTTGGAGCGGGGCTGGGCACAGCGGTGCCGTGCCTCTGCCTCTGCTGAGATTGCCACCAGGATCCCTAACGGCAGAGCAGTCTATGGCTATGTAGACTCTTCCAGCATTTTCTAAACTTCAGCATCCTTTGCCAAAATTCCTTTATTTTATTTCGTTTTATTTTGCACAGCACACTGGAGACTGCTGTTTTGGAAGTGCCCCCTTTGACTAGTCTTTTTGCAAACGGAGGAGTAATTTTAGGTTTTTCTAAATGCTTGTGGCTGTACTTCTGTGTTAGGCACGTCTAAACCCACGGTCCTACTGCCGAGCCCTGCAACGCATATCGAACGTCGGACGGAATCACCGTCTGCCCGAAACTTTAAAAAACGCATCTTGCACGAGATGTTGCAAAAATGTTATCACTGACAATCTGTTTATGCTGATCATCTGTTCCTGCAGCTGGCAGCAAACCCGCCTATTTTCTGCTGATAACACAGCACACACGAGCTGGGATCGTGGCAGAGCGATCAGCAGCGCGGCGGGAGGGCTGCTGCCCTTCTCTTCCCAGTCTGCACCCACGACCCCAGGTTTGTTTCTAGTGGGCCTGTTGAATGTTAAAGCTTCAATAAGAGAGTTTTGTTCATTTACCCCATGCTGGCAGATCACACCCAACAATAAAAATATGCACGAAAAGCGTGGGCAAAACGTTGTGCTTGGTGCGACGGCCACCCCGCCATCCGAGTGGCTCCAGAGAGTGCTTATCTGCACGGTGATAGGTGTCCTATATAGGTAAAGATGAAGATAAATACAATCTCCTGTCATGCTGCCACCAGCACACGATTCCTGAGCGCTCCTGAGGCTGGCTCCAGCCTGTGTGCAGCATCACTGCACGCTGGGGTCGAGCTGAGCTGCGAGGAGCTGCGTTTCCCACCCCGACTCTTGTTCTGCCGCAGCCCCGCAGGGAAAGCATCTCCCTCATCCTCTCCAGGCTCTGCAGATGGAAACCGATCTGAGTCCTGAGCCCTGAGCTCAAGACCCTCTGATGGATGTTTTCCTGTCTCGGTTCCATTTCTGGACATGCGGGAGGTCCTCTGCTGCTCGCTGCTCCATCACGCAGGTTTCTGGCTGTTTTCTTGGTCTGAATTTATGTAGGGCCCGCAGAAGGTAACGGGAACCTTTCCAGGGCCTCAAGGTCCCCATTGCAGAGAGCCTGTCTGCATATGGAGCTATGTAAATACCGAGAGGGGAGAGTTTATACACATATATATTTATATACATAAGCAGAGGCAGATGCGATTTCTTCAGGAATGAGCCCAAGTCGCAGGGTCCCAGCCAAGCCCCCGGCCCCAGGACCCGGTTCTGCATCAACCCCCTGGGGCTGGGGGCAGCCGGCAGGGAAACAATGCGGGGCGGGACGGAAAGTGAAAGAAATACATAAATAAATAGAAACCAGGGGAAAAGGGGGTGCCTCAGGTAAGGCATAAGGCTGAGGCTGCTGGCAGTCGGGGGGCTTTGCAGCCCCCAGGACAAACCGGCCCCTCCGAGCCCTGCAGCACTGCCGTGCCCCCCTGCCCGGCTCTGCCCGGCTGGGAAGCAGCCAGCAGCCAGAGGAAGTGGCCAAATTTAGCTGGGATTAAGTCTGGCATCTGCTGAGTTTTCGTGAGGGCCACCCAGGACTGTAAACGAAGCCCACGCATCGCCCGTAAAACAGCCGTGACCAAAATAAACGCGGAGCCGAGGAGCAGGGAGCGCTGCTGCCGGGGGTCCTGGCCCCGGTCCCAAACCTGGCCCCGGGCTCAGCCCCGGCTCCGTCCCCCCTGCAGACCCCAAGGCCCTGTCCTAATCCTGCAGCCGCGTCGTGGGGACCTTCTCGCAGCTTTTGCTGGGCTTCAGAGCGAGTGTGGAGCGGCACGAAATGAGAGCAGCGAGGTCTGGTCTTCGGGAGGCTTTCCACCGGAGAGCCCTCTCCTTTCAAACCCAGGTCAGAGCAGATCAAACCCCAGACCTGCTTTCCCTGCACACGGGGTCCATTTCCCCAGCCAGTTCAACAAACGCATCTCCAGAAAGTGAACTCTCCAGAAACCAACACACGCAGCAGAGCGAGCCTTGTGTCCACATTACCTCTGCCTGCAAATAAACCCACACATAGTTTGTGCCAGCCGATTTCTGCCAGCAGAGCTCAGGACATGGCCCGAGGGCAGCGCACCTCCCGTCCCATTCCCTGTTAGTTCCTCAGCTCTCTGTCCGTGCCGCAGGGTCTGCCCGGGGCTGCAGACCCCTCCCCACACCCAGCACGCCCAGCTTGTGCTGCACCTGTAGGGGCGATGCCAACAATTGCCTGCTTGGCTGGGGAGAGGGGCTTAGCACCCCCCAGGGCCAGCAGGGAAGGAGCAGCTTGCGTTGACACTGGCAAAAGTAAAGCACAGCAAATCAGACTCAAACAGCAGCACCTCAGAGCTCCCGGCTTCTTGTTGTACGCCTCCCAGCTTCCAGCACAAAGTGTTTAATTTTCATCTGGTTTGCTCCCCCTTTCAGACCACAGCCCTGGTGCTCCATCTGCTCCCACTCTGCTGCGGTGCTGCCCTTCCCTGCCCCTGGTAAAAGGCAGAGCCACGGCCTGGGATTATCAATGGCTCGGAGGTAACAGCAAAGTCCGGAGAGCAGCGTTAGCAGGTCTGCAGAAAACTCTCCCCGGGCACCAGCAGCACGGGGTTTTGGGGCAGCGAGCATCACTGCGCCGTGTGCCAGGACCTGTATCAAATCCCAGCGCAAAATTCCCTGCCAGCCCCCCGCCAAGGGCTCAGCCGGGCGGCCTGCCGTCCCCCCCAGTTCAACTGACCTGCGGGGACACCCACTTACTCGTAGCGGCACAGAAGAGTGAGGGCAGGACGAGCAGGAGCAGCCTCATCTCAGCTTGTCCCGGCGGCAGGCTGAGCGCTCTGCTGGGCTGCCGGAGGCTGGGAGGAGGAGGCGAGGGCACGGGGACGCCGCCGATCCCCGATCCTCTCCGTGCTCACCCCGCGTCCCGGGAGGCAGGGGGCAGGGGGCAGGGGGCAGGAGGAGGCAGGGGGCAGGAGCAGCCTGAAAGCATCTGCAGCTCCTTGCAGCCTGGCGCCGTTCTCTGGCCAACAGAAGGCAGCGAGAGGAGAGGACGTGCATGAGGAGGGAAGCAGCGAGAGGAACGGACACGGTCCTTGCCGGGGGGGGGCGCAGCCCTCAGACCCCGCTCCCCAGCCCTGGGGCAGCCTGGAGCCGAGCTGTGCCCCCGCCTGGGGCACCCAACACGGGGTGCGCGCCCCAAGGCAGCCCGGGGCCAGCCTGGGGACAGAGGAGGGGGCTGAGGGGGCTGAGGGGCTTCTCCCTCCCCAAGAGGGTCCCCTGCTGGGTTTGCAGCCCATGCTGGTGCCCAGCCCTGCCCGGCGGCAGGATGGGTGCCCCGGTGGGGGCAGGCCAGCCCCGTGCCCCACGGCACTGCCTGGGAGGTGGGAAGGGCGTCATCGGGGACCCCACCTGGCGCCAGACCTCGCTGCATCGGGGTCACTGCTGCCCCTTCCTCAGCCCCTCCTTGAGGGGCTGCGAGGCCCCAGGGAGCAGCAGTGGGGGCCGCAGGAGGACAGCCCCACAGACAAGGCAGCTTTGCCAGCCCAAGTTCAGTGAGACCTTTGGGAAGAGGGGCGAGTAATCGGGATTTCACAGCTGGGGCAGCGGGAGGGGGAAGCGAGGTGGTCCTGATTAGAGAGCAGACTCCTACCACGGCTTTGATCTCCGTGCTAAGTTCCCCAAACCATCTGCACTGTGAATACAGCTCTCCTTCCAGTCTCCTTTCCTCAGCACTTCCAAATGCTTGTTATGGGTCCAAAAAAATCTGTAAAAATTAACCCCTGCTGCTGGAAAGCGGATTTGTAGTCAGGACACAGGACCTGCTCTCCCAGCCCGTCCTCGTCCTCATGCCATCCGTGTGGGGCTGACGCACTGAGGAGGAGGAAGGTCCCAGGGCGCCGGGGGACCCCCAGGAGATGTGCCCCGTTCCTGTGTCACCGGCAGCAGGGCTCGAGGAAGGGGACCCGAAACCCGCCGCCCCCTGCCCCTCGCCCCCACAGGGATTTGGCCCCCTCCATGGTGCTAACGTACAGATCTAAGGGCACTTTGAGGCCGACAGCCAGAGAGAGTGGGGCTAGGGGAGTGGGGGGGGGGGTGGGGGGTGGGAAGGAATCAAAAAGAAGAAAATTTTTTTTTTTTTCTTTTTTTTTTTTTTCTCTCTCTCCTTTTTTTCAGAGAAAGAATCTTCTTGGAAAACAGTTCTGTGCATGCCAGTCCTAGGCTGCCTGCAGAGGGCTGCGAGGCTGCTGAAGGCTGAAGCCCTGACCGTGGTCCCAAGGGCTGGGGGGGGGGGGTTGCTGATGGAGGCAAAGGCGCTTTGCTGCCCTGATGTCCAAACGGGGGCGTTTGCTGCTGGGTGCCAGATGGTGGTGACTGCAAAACCAGCACACCTGCAGCCGGGGGAAAAATCAAAGCCTGCAAATGAAAGCGCGTTTCGGGGCCTGACAAAATTCCCCTGTGCCTTCGCTTGGCTGTGGCTGTGGCAAAGGCTGCCCCGGTCGCATGGGAGGCAGTCCCAAAGCGAGGGATTCCTGAACCTCACAGCAAGCAGGAACCCTGAGAGAGCAGCCAGAGAGGCTGGGCAAAGACGGGAGAGGCATCATCTGCAAAACTGATGGCAAACAGCCCCAGTCTTCTCCTCCCGTGGTCCTCCAGGCTGTCAGCATCTTCCCACCACGTCTGTATTTCTTAGCCTGAGCTCTGCTAACGGGCCAAACAATTTCGCCTCACACCCTTTGGCAGCAATCTTCGTCCAGCTCCGGGGGACGTGCCTCCAAGTATCCGCTGAGTGATGTATGGGCACCGGAGGCTTCAGCACATGCATTACATCTCCGCTGCTGAGCCCAGCAATACGTTACAGCACGGAGACCCGCCTGGCCCGGAGAGCGCTTGTGCAATCGCAGGGCACAGATTTACGTCCCGGGGCTTTCAGAGCGCGACCCCGTCATGGAGCCACGGCCCCGCTCCAGCCCCGCCACGCCAGGACCTCGTCCTGTCAGCTCTCTTGTCCCTCCCTCGGTAATGTTACTTCGGAGCAGACCGAGCCAGCTCTTCCCTTCCACTCCGTTTTCTGCTGAGATAGCTTCCCACGTCCCTCGGCTCTCCCTCAGGCCGGAGGGCTCTGGCTCTGGATCCCCCCACTGGAGATAAGCCTCGCCTGGGACAGCGAGATTCGGGGGCTGTGGTGCCCTCTGCAAACGTGACGGGGTCAAGGGACAGGAGAAGGGCTTGGTAGGCCTTGCTTTACCGTGTCATCCTAAAGAAATGTTTTCATTCCTTCTGCCCCCCAAACATGCCGGAATGCATCCTGCAGCCATGCTTTGGGTACAGAAGTAGTGAGACACGGAGCTGAGATCGTGCGCCTGACTGGGCTGGCGTCCGTGGGTGTTTCTGCACAGTTTTGGCAAACCAACGCTCTGCCTTAACTTTACTGTAAGGGAGAGGTTTGGGGATGCTGTGGGGCATGAGGAGAGGCACTGTCCCCTCACACAGACAGCATCCCTGCGGGTCCCACAGGGACCAGCAGCAACCTTCACGCTCGGCTGGGCTCACACCCCCGGCTAGCCCTTGCGTTGCCGACGTGCAGCCCTACCCCCAACATTCCTCCGTGCTCGGTAATCACGCACAGAAGATGAGGCTGTGCCCTGGGGTCCCTGCAGGACCCGAGCCAGCAGCAGCAGCCAGCTCTCGCCCTGCTGCCGCCCCTGTGAGCGCGGCGCTTCTGGCACAGGCGATGCGCTCCCTGCTCGCCACCGCGCCCGTCAGTCACACGGCAATTAGGGGAAGCTAAACGCTGCCGATGGGAAGTGTTTTAAGTAAGCCTACGCTGGAGATGCAAGCCCAAGCGTTTCTGCTCGGCGGATGAACCAGAAAGTCATTAATTATTCTGTGCCGGAGCAGATGTTCCTGTGTTTGAAATTGCTGGGTAACTGAGTCACCGCTCCGTCCGCTGCCAAGATCTGGATCGTGGCAATGCAAACATGGGCTCCGTGTCAAAGGTGGGACCGGGGCAGCCAAGGACCAGGAGGAGCATCCCGCAGCTTGCTCTGGACTCCCACAGCCCCTAAGGGCCATGTGATCTTGAAGGGACACAGCTGGGGGCTTCGGCTCCCAGATTTCACCCACGTCAATTTAAGGTGACGTCCGGAGCCCAGCAACACACCGGCTTTGAATCCACGAGCAGGCGGAGCAGCGCCCTGCTGCCCCACAGCACGCAGTGGCCGCAGAGCTGAGCGGGGCTGGGTCGGAGCAGGGTAATGGGGCACCAAGGAGACGTGGCAAAAACCCGGCCTTAATGCAAAGCCCTGCTCCTCTGACCCCGAGCAGATGTTAAACAACGTGCCTGACAAATAAGGAGAACAGTTGGAGAAGTAAAAGACTTCTATTTTTATTTTTTTTCTGAGTTTGTGAGTAAAATAAAGATATTTTGTGTATGGAGCAGTGGACCAAGACAAGTGGGAACACCTTTCTTCAGGTGGCACAGAGCTGTGAGCTCTGGGGTTGGGGAGCTTCTGACTGCTGCTCCCGGAGGCTGCTGAGAGGCAGCGAAGCTGGCCCTGGCTTGGCACACGGGGCAGGCTCCCAGGGCAGGGCAGTGGCATCAGGCAGGTGAAGGCAATCCAGCTCCTTGTCCTCTTTCAGCCCTTCACCCTCCTTTCTCCCCTGGTGCCTTGCATGGTCCCGGGAGCCCCCCAGGCCCAGGACAGAGCTTGCAGCAGGACGGGAGCCGCAGCATCGCCCCGGGGTTGTGCTGGCTTCGCCTGCGGGGCGGTTACGAGGCTGTGGACAAGGCGTGATTGTATTGCAGTGATCATTATTTATATCTGCGCTGCTACAGGGCATTGTTCTTGGAATAGTGTTTTATGGCATGTAATAAAGAGGAATCGCAGCACAGCTCGCAGGCGCTGCTGCTCTTGCAGCCCTGACACGTCAGAAGTCCCTGCTGCCCGCGCGGCAAGGCAGGGATGTTTGAGGGGCGCAGGGAAACAGCTGCTGCTTGTCCTGAGGGCCATTTTCACTCCTTATAATTTAACTGCTGGCTAATCTCTTATTGACAGATTTCCCACGCCCAGCTTTTGTCTTCCTTTCTCTGTCCTTTTGTGCGGGGTGGTTTAAAGGCACGGGAAGGCGAGCAGAAAGCCTGCCCTGCAGCTTCTGCTCTCATCCCACTGGCTGCACTGGTCTCGCTGCCTTCCCACCACTCGCTGATGGTTTCCAGCTGCCAGAAGCACGGGCAGCAGGGTGCCGGGGCTGGCAGGGGCTGTGCTGCATGTCCTGCACTGCCCGCCTGCCCTTCTGCACTGCCCGACGTGCGTCCAGGATCCCAAAAGCCTCCTTCTCCTTCAGCCCCGCAGTCATCCCCCAATGTGGAGGCAAGTTCCCTTCTCCAGGCAGAAATTCTGTAAATCACGGGTTCTTGGGAAGTGTCCCTGGCCATGGAAGGAGAGCAGAGACTGAGTGCAGGGGCTCAGCTGGTCCCCCTGCCTCCCTGAGCCCAGGGACAGGGGACAGGGGGCGGCTGGGGCAGCACCAGGGCAGTGGGTCTGGCTGCTGTAGGGCTTGGATCCTCGGGTGTGACTCAGCCTGGGGCCATTACTGGGTTTCTCCATCCATCTGACAACGGGCACAGCCTGCTGCCACGCTCCCAGCCTGGCAAAGGGGATGCTGAGCTCAGCGGAGCAGCTACAGCTCGATACAGTCGTATGGAAACTTGCTCGTCAGCTGGAGGAACTGCCTCTGGAGGGCAGGGCAAGGCAGAGGAGGCAGATGCGAAGCTGATCCATCTTTCCAGAAGTCAGCAGCCTCTTCCCACCCATCTGCTGGTACTAGCTCTGTGCCTGGGCCACAGGTCTTTCCCAGGCCAAGTTCTGAATTTTCTGAGCTGGATTCAGACCCTTCGAAACGTCCCTGGTGTGACCCTGGAGCTCATGTGAGCAAACTCGTGGCTTTTCAGGAGAAATGACCACCCCATCCTGCAGCACCGTAGCCCTTCCAGCAGTGCCAGACCCCCACTGGAAGGCCGATTCCTGCTCACCTTCTGCAGCCTCATGGTTGCTGGTGTAACGGGGGAGTTATAAGTTAAGTTAGCGCAGTGTAAATGTGGGCGCGGAGCCTCCAGTGCCCCCCAGCACCTCGCTCCCACCCCCCAGTACCGACCCTTCACCAGCCAGGGACAGGCACAGGCTGCAGAGTAGGAGCTGACTTGGGATGGAGCAAAGCCCTGCAGGATCGGGGCGCTGCCGGCGAGATGTGAAGGACGGCAGGCTGGGATGACACCTGTGGTCAGACGAGACCATAGAGGCGTGCGTTTAGTCCTGATTAAATCGCGCAGCGCAGCACTCACGTCAACAGGCGTGATGATTTCAGCATCCCTGCTGAACCAGAAGTCATCCAGTTCAAGGGCAAGAAGAAATTGCATGCATCTTTACTGCCTGACCCTGCTGGCAGGAATTTTTGGCAAGCATTTTCCTTTACGTATCAGAGGAAGCGCCGCAGACTCGTGCGGAGCTCCCTGCCCCGGCAGCGCTGCGGCACAGCCCCCTGACGGCACCCCCTGCCCCCAGATGCACCCCCTGCACCCAGCTCGGAGAGGGGCTTCCTGCAGCCCTGCTGGGGCAGCAGCACCACAGCTCCTGGGGCATCGGCCCTGCTGCAGCCCCAGGTTTTCCATCTGCAGCTCCCCGGAAAGCCACGGCATTCCTCTTCTGCCTTTGGATCTAACGCTGCAGCCAGAGAGGAGATGGAGAAGAGCGTGCACAGGAAAAGGCGATTTTAACTGCTGTTTGAAAAGCGGAGAAGAAACCTGTGCAACGCTGAATCACAGTATCAGCTGTATTAACAGCAAAAAGGAATCCGAAGCAGAAAGCTTAAAAACACTTGCCTCCAGAAAATTCGTGTATTAGGTAGCAGGAGAGGACAGGGGAGAAGGTCACAGGCTTGAGAGCCTGCCAAGTAACAAGTGAACGGGCAGGAGAAGCCGTTCCCTGCTGAGCTGTAAGAAAAACACGGCAATAATTAATGGAACACACATTTGCATGCTTGCCCTCTCCTTGGACAGTCCATCTACGCTCCCGTTGCCTTGTCCGTGACCCTGACACGGAGCAGTCGGCAGCTCCCAGTACCAAATTTTTGGTGGTGGGGGGAAATCAATGAGTGTGTGACCGTGGGGTTTCCTCTCCGTGGCTGCAGAGGCGGGCGCCTGGTCCTGACCCGCACAGCTCCAGCGGGCAGGAGAACAGCACCCGGACCTCGGGCACTGCTCGCTGGCAGCGCCGGGCTGGGCTTGGCCCCGGGAAGCTGCTCTGCAGCCGCAGCACTTTTCCCTGCCATCCTCTTTTGTGGGTAAGGGACATCGTATAACACCACGAGGGCTGTTCCAAAGCCCCAGTGCTTGCAGAGGAATTAACCTGTGCTGAATTAACCTGTGCTGCCCGGAGCCACAGCAGGAGCTGGACCTCACTTCTCTGCCCTTGCCCCGACGTTCCCCTGCTGCCCCAGCAGAGCCGTGTCCCGGGGACGCAGCAGGAAGCTGTCGCCCCCACGTGTAAATCCCCATGGAGTTTTACACCGTTTTGCACTTCTGCACATTATCGCTTTTTATCCTGCTAGAAAAGGATGGCACAACTCTGCCAGAAACCCGGCGGTCAGCGGGGTCAGACAGGTCCCTGCTGGAAGGGGAAGGCCCCGGGAAATGGAAGGGGGAGGAAGCTGCCTTCCTGGGAACACGGGCACGTTAATGCTGTGCTGCTTAACGGGAGTCGGACTTGGGGCTCGGCTGACTCACGGTTTTTAATAACCCCCAACCTCACAGCAGTGAGGAGGCGAGTCGTGGTGTCAGCTCCAGCTGGGAGCTGCGCTCTGCCCGCCCGGCTCCCTCCGCAGCCTCAGCCAAGCCCCTGCCCTCCACAACCTCGTGCCTCTGCTGTCCTCCTCCGGGCTGCTGAGCAGCCTGAGGTTGAAAACTGCCATCAGGGTTGGGGGGTTTAGCTATTGCCAGGACAAAGCAGGAGCACAGAGCATTTCCTTGGGGCACGAGGGCTGCGCTCTCCATACGCTCTGTGAAACATGGCAGATGCTAGTGTGTGGCGGCCCTGCGCTGAGCCGATGAGCCTCGTGCCATGTTGTCCTCATGGTAATGAGCACAGGCACACCAAGCAGGCTCCCTGGGCCAGGCAGCATCTGCCAGCTCCTTGGCCAGGCCAGGAAAGGAAAACCAACAGGGAGGGTCCCCATTCCCAGCAGCTGCACTGGTGCCAGTCAGGGACCCGCCTGACCCCACTGGGCTGGCTTGTGTAGGGCTCACGGCAAGGGGCAGGGCTGGACGGGTGCAGGGCGAGGAGCAGCCGCCCCTGAACTCCTGATATCAGAGCGCAAGGGCCCGCTCCCACTGCCCACACGTGCAGGAGGCAGCACGATTCCCTGAGCTCCCCCTAGAGCTGCCTTTGAAACAGTGTCACTGCTTAGCCCAGCAGCAGAGGGATGCTCCGGGCTCGCCGTCCTGCATCGCGGCAGTTTGAGGCACAAAGAGAGCTTGCTGTGCTATGGCTGGGCAAAAATTGCAGGTGTTTCCTGCAATTATTTTTTCAGTGCTGTGGATGTGCCTGCTGCAGCCCCTCTGTACCACGCTGCTCACACATCCCTGATGGGGGTTTCTCTTCCAGGCGAGGCTGCCTCCCTACAAGCACAGCCTGCAATCTAACGGAGAGGAAGGCCTGATGTGTACCTACAGGGTTTCTCTGTTCCAGTGCGTGCACATTCAGGCAACGAGGGCCGGCCTGGCTGACCCCATGCTCGTGGTGCCAGCAGCACAGCACCCCACACACGGACACGGGTCCTGCAGCACTTCCCCGAAAGAAATAAGAATTCATGAAGGGAAATGCGTGGTTGAAGCTAAAGAGAAACATTAGCTTTACTTGCGCTAGCATTTGCATTGCAGAGCAGCTCTGAGCCCTGAGCGTCCCAGCGCTGCCACCCAGCAGAGCTCGGCCACGAGGGACAGGGAGGAGGCACATGAAAGAGCCACCGCCAGCCCTGCTGTCACGGCTCTCAGAGCTGGGCAGAAATAGGGCTGCGGGCAACGGAGCAATAAGTACTGAAACAATTACCCCACTGGGTTATGGCTCGCACTGTCCGCACGAGCCTCCCCGGGGGCAGTGGGACGGGGGAGCCGCCTGAGCCGCCCCGGGCTGTGCAGTGCCTGGAGGAAGGGGAACGAATCGCTAAAGCTGCCTCAGCTGGCACACTCTGCACTTTCTCCCAGATTCTGCACACTTACATGCTTCTTACTTCTGCGGATCCTTGCAGAATAAATCACGGGAAAATATTTGGGCCACCAAAGTCTTTGCTTTCGAGCTGTCATGCTGAAATTGTGTGAAATTGCCAGCCTTAAAGCAGACAAGTTTGATTAGAACACCATGTTGTGGTGCTGGATTTTAGACACAAATACTGAGCTGTGTTGCCTTTTAGGGTTCATACCCTCTATTTCTTTATGCTTCTTGAAAGACACAGCCTGCTGAGCACCTTGCAGGAGGATGTCCGGGAGCCACGGCAGCAGAGCCATCCAGATTTTTGGGCCTAGGAGATTGTTCTTTGAAAGCCACCAGGTCTGGACTCGAATTAAGACATTCCAGCCTTTGGCTGCCCAGGGACTCTTGAACTTCGAATGCGTAAGGACAGATCATTAAATGTGAACATCATAGGGAAATGCCACGGCAGCAGGGCAGGGAGCACGGCTCTGTGGAGCCCCGTACATGTGTGATCAAAGGGAAGCTGCAAGGTGCCCAAGAAAAGCTAAATAATCCCAAATATAAGCTCAATATTGATGGGAAAGGGGAAAGAGGAACTGCAACCACTTCTGGATGAAGCATATTTTTCTCCAGCCATTCAGCAAATATTGCATGTTTCAGCCACACGGCAGCAGAGAAAGCAAGATCTGGGAACAGGCACTCAGAGGTGTTCCAGCTCTCCTTTTAGTGACGGACCAGGTGCCAATAGTCCCATGTGTTTTGAAGCAGGAGGACAAAGTCCTGCAGATCTCGTGCTGTCTGTGCAGGAGGCACAGAACTGGGCCACATTCTGCTGGACCCTGGGCTGGGCTGTCCTCCCTGTGTGCTGCAGGCACGGCCGGGACGCCGCCGAGGGCCTGCCACGGGCACGCCGACCCTCCTGACAGATGCTGCCCTGCCCGCAAATGCAATTCATTTTTATGACCTGCCATTTTTGCTGAGGCCCGTGATAAAAGCAGTCCATCATTTTCTCAAAGAAAGGAGCACCGCCACCTCTCCCCATGAAGGCGACGTGTGCGGCTGTGCCGACTGCCAGGCGAGGAGATCCTCGTGGGTGCCTGCAGGAGCCCGCTTTTCCACCTCTGGCACTGGCAGCTTCATCGTGCTGGAGGCCGAGGCCCCGCTTCCACAGCCCCACTAGAAGAGGCCGTTCCTCCTCGTGTGCTGCCCATGGAGGCCAGCTCAGAGGGGGCTGATTTCAGCTTCCTTATGTTCCTGCATGTGCCTCAAAGTGCTGCTGTGACGCACCGCCAGAGCAACCCCCTGCAGCCTCTGCAGTCAGTGTGGGCACATTCAGACTGTCCCCTGCTGATAAAAGCCTCCTGCACGTTGCCTATATCCCTGTCCTCCCCTCCACTGCTCCTGTTCAACCTCCTATCCCTCCCTGTGTCTCCGTGGCCTTTCCTTTTGCCGTGTGCTTGTACAGCAGGAGCCTGTTCTGCTCCGCCAGCCCCTGACCCGGCACCGACAACCCCGGCTCTCCAGGCGTGCGGGGAGCTCCAGCCCGCACCGTTTCTCTCCTTTCATCTTTCCAGGGCTTTATCCCCAGCCAGCTTTCGGGAAGGTGCGATGCCAAGCGATGCTGGGCCGGACTCTGCCTCCCAGCCAGAAAGAGCCGGTGCCGTTTGGTAGCTGCGTGCCTCTATCCAGTGTTTTCCCCCCCCCCCCCCCCCCGAGCCCACACAGAGGCTGAAATGAAGCATTTCTTCACTTCTCTCCGTGTTGTTCTCAGTGAATGCCTGGACGATTCGCACTCTAACCACTGCTATTTCTCCTGGGCTCTTCTTGCCGCCACGGCTGCTGCAGTAAGAGGAGCGATGTGAGAAAAGCTCGTGTTCCTTCCGCCAGCTGCTGGCAGCAGGCACATCCCCTGGAGGACAGCCCTGCGTGGCACAGGGATGATCCCTCTCCTCTGCTGCCCCGTGGCTCTTAGTGTAAGGCACTGATTACAGAAAATCACCCAGAAAGGCCTGGAACAGAATTTCTCAAGTGCTGCACGATGCTCTCCAGGAAAAACCAGGGCTTGAAAAAGAATCTCTGTGGTCAAGGGGAACCAATCGGACCCAAGAAACGTCCAAAACTGCAGATGAAGGCAGCAGGGGCAGCTCAGAGCTGCTTCCTTTGAGACCCTTGTGCCAGGGCTGGGCAAGCCAGGGTCCCACGGAGCTGGCTCCCAGCCCCCACTGCCCCCGTGGGCATTGCCATTGTCACCTCTGCCTGTGCTGGGGCTTGCTCTGTGGGGTGGCAGCCTCAGGGGGCTGCAGAGATGGGGGCTTTGGGGACAGCAGGCACGAGGGTTTTGTTTGGCTGCCAGCACATGTCCCAGGGCAGAGAGCAGCCTTGTGGTGCCTCCCTTTCCCCAGCACTGCCACCCCCTCACCTGTCTCCTTCTCAGTTTCTTCCCAAACTGCCTGGATTTCTGCTGCCTGATTCCATCTCCATCAGCTGGTGCAATCTTATCACCTTCATTACGTTATCTCTACAGCCAAAAGGCCCAGGAGCATCGCAAATTCTAGCTCTCGCTGTGACATCTCTATAAAGAGATTCCAGAAACTGCCTTTATCAATTGCAGCCCAGAGTCCAAATCCAAGAGCAGTGTTTGCAATAGTAATCAAATATTTAGCAAACATCATTAGAACTAACTTGCCAATGAGCAGAAATAATTATCAGATAATTGCTTTATGGACAGCCAAGCAGGGAAATTAGGAGCAGTATTTTCTCCATGCTAAACAGCAAAACACAAACAGGGAAACAGAAGCACCGGGAGACAAAAGGGCTCATTTCAGGCCACACAGAGGAAGGGCTGAGGGCAGATCCTGTACCACCGTGCTTCTCCGCTGTCCTTGTGCTGGGGACTGCGAGCCCAGCTCCAGGAGCCTTGGCCTTACCCAGGGCTGGGGGTCTGGATTTGCAGCCAGCTGCAGGGGGCTCGCTGGGGAGGCGAAGCGCCTCGTTGTCCTGCTGCTGCTGGTGCTGTGCCCACTGCAGGGAGCTGGGAGCTGCTGCCAGCTCCTGGATCGGGGCTCGGGCAGCCCCAGCAGCCTCCTCCCGGGCACATCCCTGCCCACCCCTGCGAATCCCTGCCCACCCCTGCGCATCCCTGCCCATCCCTGCCCACCCCTGCGCATCCCTGCCCACCCCTGCCCACCCCTGCCCACCCCTGCGCATCCCTGCCCATCCCTGCCCACCCCTGCCCACCCCTGCCCACCCCTGCCCATCCCTGCCCACCCCTGCCCATCCCTTCCCATCCCTCCCCATCCCTCCCCACCCCTGCCCACCCCTGCCCATCCCTGCCCACCTCTGGCCATCCCTGCCCACCCCTGCCCACCCCTGCCCA
>CM021700.1:790731-811576 GCA_011074415.1 Stictonetta naevosa
GGGGGGGGCTGCCGGGGTTGGGGTGGGGGGCTGCCGGGGTTGGGGGGGCTGCTGAAGGGGAGGGCGAGCTGCAGGCTGCGCTGCTCCCCAGCAGGATTTCGGGGGCTCACCGGAGCATGATGGCCTCATTTGTACAGTGAGCTCTGAAATCGGACCGACACAGGGTTAAAAAGGAGAAGAAAGCAATCCCACCACCAAACAATCAAACCAAGTGGAAATGAACTACTGCCCGCAGTTTCGAAGGGATGAGCTGAGCACTCGCCGGGCAGCAGCAGTGGGTGCAGAGGCAGCACCAGGAGCAGCACGCCGAGCTGCGCCCAACCCCAGTCCTGAGCGGGGTTTTCTGCCTGCTTCCTTCCCGGAGCTTGGGCCAGGCATGGGGATGTCCACATCCACAGGCGGGCAGGGAGACACCTCCAAGAGCCAGGGGCTGGGAGAGCTCAAGGGCAGCACTGCTAACAGAGCATCCTCTTTCAAAAGGGCTTGGCTCCCACCTCATGTGTGTTTCCCGATGTCCCCTTCTCCCGTTAGTGTCTCTGGAGACGTCCGGGTGGAAGCAGGATCTTTGTTCCCGCGGCGTGGTGCCCACCTGCAGCCGGCATCCCCGCCTGGGCCACGCTGCGGTTGCTGGGGTGATGCTTACGAAGCGATAAACTGAGGGAAATGGTGATGACGCCAGCTGGGGAAGGGCAGAAAGAATTTTATTTCATGTTTATTGAAGCACAAATTACCATAAGAAATAGCTTCCCTGTGTGCAAACAAGGGAAACTGAGACCCTTTGGGCCGTGCGGGTGCCCCTGGGCTCAGACGCCAGGCTTTCAGCAAACATCCCTCACCCGCGGCTTGATCCGCGCTGCGGGTTGTCCGTGGAAATGTGTGTTTGCATTTGGAGGTAGGGATCGGGGCGCTGGGGAGGCCGTTCTGGCAGGTGTGGTGCTGAGATGGCCGCAGCCGGTGGCATCGAGCTGGCTGTCCCCTGGCTCAGGCGTGGGGCCTGGGGCACAGGGAGCAGTGTGGGCTCTGGGGGGTGGGAGCAGAGTCAGGGTAAAATCACGATGGGAGGTTTCCTCCCGCCTCTTCTCTGCTTTGCAGCAAAGACAGTCCCCAGCAACCTGCCCCAGGTCCTCTGGAGGAGTTATGGCAAGTGAAGCCCCAGCGGCAGCTGCCGCGGCGGGGACGGCCTGGCAGGAGCTGCGGCCGGCGCGCGGGGAAGATCTGAGGGCAGCGCTATTACTCACTCACGGATGGAATTGCACACACTGATTTCCAAAGCCGGGAGGGACCATATATAATTATCTGGTCTGAGCTGCAGGGAGGGAGGGCTAGCGGGGTGGAAAGGTCAGTGGAAAAATCAGCCAAGATCTGCTGATTAATGCAAAGCCATCCCTCGTAGCCCGTCCTGCATGACTCCTACTGTCCTGCTTTCAGGCCATCCCATCGAGGGTGAAATGAAGAAACCCCCGTGGACCTTTGAAGTGGATACAGGAAATACCTCGGAAACTTTCTAGAGCAGGAAATGAAAGTGGAGAAGGTTGAGTGGCTGAGAGGGGCTGGGACACTCACCCGGGGAGCATCCTCAGCCTGCAGGGGCTGCATTGTTGAGAATATGAAGGGAAGGTGCTCGCCCGCAGCTGGTGAAAGAGGGGAAAATGTTTCCTTGTACAAATGAGAATCTGCTGTGTGCGTGCTGCAGCTGCCCCGGCGACATCTGGGGTCCCTCAGGCATGGGCAGAAATGGGTGGAGGAGGCTCCAGCCCAGGAGGGATGCCCAGCTCTTCTGGCCCCCCGCACCCACCGGACACCCCTGGGATGGGAACCCAGCCTGGCCTGGCAGGCACCTCGGGAGGAGCAGGAGGAGGAGGAGGAGGAGGAGAAAGGCGGCCTCTGGTCTGGGCGAGGAAGGGCAGGAGCCGCGCAGCACCCGCCCGCCCCTCTGGTCTCCTCATCAGTGACGAACACATGCGCAGAGGGCCACCACAATGAAATATATATTTATAACAATCATAATTATTATTCTTTCACCAATTTTCTCTTCCGTGGATGGAGCCTGGCAGGGACTACAGAGCAGGCGAAACTGCTAAAGCTGAAAGTAATGGTGCCCCCAGGACGAATAAAAAGCCTACTTCAAACCAGCAGATGCTGCTGAAAGCCCCAGCGCAGGAAATATCTGCAGAATGAATCGGGAGGTTTATGGAGCTTGGTTTGCAGCTTTCATGTGAAACTTTCACCGGCCCAGGAGGGGAAGGGAAAGGAGGAGCAGGGGCTGGCACCTCGGGGCGTGGGGCTGGGGGAGTGGGACAGAAACTTCCTGCTGAGGGGTAAAAAGAGGCAGTGCTCGGGGTGGAGGCAGAGGAGACAGGAGATCGCCGGCCCCGTGCTGCCTGCTCAGGGTGCCGGCAAGGGCGGAGGGGGCTGAACAGGAGGGGACAAGAGCTGAGGAGCAATGCGCATGGAGAGCATCCTCGGTGGGAGCTGCAGATGCCCGCCCCTTTACCCATGTCCCTGCTCACACCTTCAAGCTCAGTATATACCAAAAGTCTACCTGTAATGATGATCTGGGGAGTCCTGGGCAACGATTCAGAGATGGGTCATGGATGGCCTGCAAGTAAAGGACAGACAGTATGACCCGCTCTGTCACAGCAGCACAAACAGTGCTGCTGCCCCATGCCAGAAAGAGATAAAATAAAGAAAACAAGGTTCCTGTCCCTAAAAGCCTTCAAACGGGGCTGGGAAGAGCTCAGGCAATGCAGCAACAGCTGGAACAAAGGCATTCCTGTGTGTGCTGCTGAGGTTTGGCACGTGTCTTGTAGTTCCAGGACCTTTTTTTTTTTTATAGTACATCATAAAATAATGTTCTATATTCTATATATTTTTATGGCAGGCAGGAGAGCAGTAGAGGGCAGCGAGCGGCGGGGGTCTGGCCGGCAGGAGGAGGGCTGGAGGGCAGCGGCCTCCTGAGGAGCTGCGCAGGCGGGCCGTGCGCGGATGGACCGGGCTGGGACTGGGATCGGTTTGGACTGGGCCGTACTGGGGGGCTGTGCTGGGACGGGGAGGTGCTGGGACTGGGCTGTGAGGGCCAGACTCTTTAACAAAGTGCCTTCAGCCTGGCCTCCAGGTCCCCTCCTCGCTGCCAGCAGGGCTCGGTGCTGCGGTTCTGCAAGGGGCGGCAGCGGTGGTGCCTGGCACGAAGGGATTGCAACGTGGATGGAGCCTTCCTTCTAGATCCAGAGAGCTGCCCCTTCCCGCACGTGGTGGGGTGGAGGAACATAGAGCCA
Source organism: Stictonetta naevosa (assembly GCA_011074415.1). Lineage (NCBI taxonomy): Eukaryota > Metazoa > Chordata > Aves > Anseriformes > Anatidae > Stictonetta > Stictonetta naevosa. The sequence goes on from CM021700.1 coordinate 794,007, forward strand.
CGGATCAGCACAAGGTCTGAAAATGGATATTCTGGGAGTAAAATGCCCCTGGGCTGCAGCAAGTAAGGGTCTGTGCTGAGATGACCCAGAGCACGAGCTCACACCTTCCTTTCTTTCCCTCCTTTCCATGGCCTCCATTCTCCATCGGACCGGTGGCAGCGCCTCAGGACCTGCTCAGCACTCACAGCCCTGCTGCCCCGGTGAGGGAACGGGGAGGGTTTTGTGGGATCCAGCAGACAAGCCGAGCAGACCCATCTACCGTTATGGGAAGGGCAGGGTACGGAGCCGGTGCCAAGCTGGCACCCAGCCCTTGGCTTCAGGACGGTGCTCATTAGATGCTTAATTTCTGAGATGTTCACCGGCTTTATGGATTCCTTTATGGCCGTGCATGGAAACTCGCTTGTGGTCTCCGATGGCGTCTGGGGCTTGGGCCCCGGGGTGGGAGCGGAGCGCGGCGTGCCGGGACCTGCGGCACGGTGGGTGGCGGGGTGCGGGGGGGCTGCGGGTCGCATGGAGCGGCGCCCACCCGCCTGCGCGAGCCTGTTCCTGCAGCCCTGCCCCGCCACGCCGCCAGCAGCTCGGGGAAGGGCTCCTCTTTGGTCCCTGCCCCTGGGGCAGCTCCCAGCCTTTGATTTCAGAGGCTTGTCGGGGCACCTGAGCAGCCTCCACAAGGTGCGTGTAAACACGGTGATTAAAAAAGATGGTTCCAGGGGCCGTGCCGAGGCTAAAAATGGCACTGAGGTAGGCCAGAGAGAGAGAGAGAGAGGTCCCACATCGGCAGATAGTTTTCCTTTCAGTCCCCGAGAAGCTCACAGCAATGGGGAAAAGGTCGGAGCGCCGAACGTGGGAGAGGGTGGAGGCCAGGGCGAGGAACTGACCTCCAGGAGGAGGCTGGGGAGGAGAGCTCGAAGCTGCAGGCTCCGCGGAAGCTGCTGTGGCTGCTCGGCAGGGAAGGAAGGGAGCGATTTTTGGATGAAACGATAGGACTGGCGAGACAACCACATCGTTTATTGGTGGGAAAGTCGGAGGGTTTTAGAGGGAAGGTGTTGCGGAGGTCATTTATTATGGCTGGCTGTGCAGAACGGCACCTACAGGTCTCGGCAGCGCACAGCTGCTGCCTGAGCTGCACCAGGGCTCTCTCCATCTAACTCCTGGTGGGGCACGTAAAGCTCGTGGATTTCCTCCCAGCAAAATACAGCTGGGCAGAAAAGGTCACTTCTCCCCTCCTTTCTTCCCTGCTTCTCACCTTTTCCTCTCCACGTCAGAAGTGCCTTCCACTTCGTAGCACTCGGACAGGCGCTGAAGTTGAGCAGCAGCCCCGTGCCCCTCTGAGAACACAGCAGAAGGGTGGCTCTCCGCTGGCTAAGCAGGCAGCAGCAGCACGCAGCGAGCAGAAGACCTTTAAAAGCTGACTGGAGGAGAAAGAGCTCTTTTTTCTGAGCACTCAGGGTACTCCTCTCCGTTCCCCCAACAGATAGGCTGCGGCCAGGAGTTAATATTCCCCTGGCGTGGTGCCCTGCCCGGGGAGGGTGGCAGGCTCTTGCATTTAATAACTTATTTATCTTTCCTTATTGCAGGAATGATGACAGTTTTCATTATTAAGCTGCTAGGTAATAGTCTAGCCTTTGGTGGGAGCTGAATCATCATCCCCTCTTTGCTGACAATCTGATTCAATTACCTGGGAGAGGTGTGACAGCGAGGAAGAGGAGGGGGAGGAGGGAGCACCCCACGGCTGTGGGGCTGCCTGTGCTGGGGCAGGGCGATGGGGCAGGGTGATGGGGCTGGGGCAGGGGCCTGGGGCAGCTGGGGGAAAAGGGGCAGCCAGGCTGGCAGGGGAGCTGTGCACCTGCAATGTTCCCAGCTGCTGTCCCCATCCCTGTCCCCACCCCAGCGCCCAGCTCCACACAAAGCAAGGAGCACCAGCAGGGGGGACACAGAATGGGGCTCACCAGCTTCTGCTTTGTCTCAAAAATGGCTTTCTCCTCCTCAGCCCCAAGGGCTTTGGGACCCACCGGCTCAGGGTGATGTTTTACATAGCGCAGGGAAGGAGGTGATGGCGGGTGGCCCCTGGACATTGCTGGCACGGCCAGGACAGAGCGGAGAGGGGCGAGGTGGCATCGCCGTGCCCGTGCCCCAGCCCTGGGGAGCCGCTCCATCACGGCGAGCTGCCGCCCTTTACTGGGCTCGCCTGCGCAACGAGGCAGCAGCGGTGATATATGCAATCAATTAAATATGACCAATTTTTAATTAGATGTATAAACACGCCTAAAGTTAAATGAGGTCTCTTTATAGAGAAGGAATGCAGCGTGGTACCATATTAAATGAGAAACTCCTGCAGTTTCCAGTCGGGAGCTTCCTGGGTTCACATGCGGAGCTGCCTCTGCGAACCGGACCCTCTCCTCCTGCAGGGCCAGCACCCAGCGATGCAGCAGGGAGAGGGGCTGTGCCCGGCCCCCAGCCCCTCCAGGCTGCTGGGACATGTCCCGGCTGTGGCCCCGCTCCCCTGTGCCCCTGCAGCACCTCCACATCCTCCTCCGCGAGCATCGTGCCCAGGCAGCCCCGCACGCTCCTGGCTGGGGCGATCTCCCTCCCCTCCCAGATGCACACCTTATTATAATGCTGCCCTTACGGAGGAGAAGAAACGGAAGAAAAAAGTAGACCAGTTTCTAATTATGCCTTGTTTGCTTTCATTTAGAGCTAATTCAGCCCACACAAAAGTTATTCTCCATATTAAAAGAAATATAAATTAAAAAAAACACAGATGCATGGCTTCATTAAAAATATTTAAATGTAGAACCTAGGTAGTGTCTATTTCCACCTTTCCCCCTCTGATTAAAAACTATTTGCATTTCAAAACAAACCATCATTAGTTTGGACCAAATGTTGCCGGGGCTCTTCTTTCTAGGCAGGATAATTAGGCATGTGGCACAGCAGTGAGCGGCTCCTTCTTCCCACGGAGCCCCCGATGAGCTTCTTCCTCTGGGCTGAGGTGGTGACTCCGAGGGACAGACCTGGCTTTTACAGCAGCCCATTGCCCTGGTGCCTTGTGGCCCAGGTACCCGTGACGGGGAGGTGCCCGGCCTCTCGCCCCCAGCACACAGGTGTACTGGTGTGGTGGGCACCCAGAGGAAACGCTTCCCGAAGGTGAAGCACGAACTGATGCACTCATGGCAAATAAGGGCAGTAGATCCCCCCGGGAAGCTTTCAGACCCAGGCCTGTAATGATTCCTGCACGGGCTTGGAGATCTGGCTGACATCAGGGGGATTTTGTGCAGGCGCAGGGATCTGCCAGCACAAGCTGGAGGCCACGGGAGTTTGAGAAGAATAAAAAAGCCCTAGGAAATCCGAGCTTATTTGCAGGAAACCCAAACACTTGAAAGAATGGAAATTCACCGCCGAAGGTGAGCAAACCGCTCCAGTCCCCCTGCCTGTGCTCCCCCCTTCCACTGAACCCGGAGGACGGGGGATGCAGAGCGCTGGCTGCGTTCCTGCCTGCCCTGCCGGGGGGCACAGACCCCAGCCCCATCCTGGCTGGCTTTCTGGCTCGGCAGAGCCCCCCCGTTGCGATGTCCCCCACACAGCACCCCCTGGCAGCCCCCAGTCCTGGGCTGAGAAGCGGTGGTGCACCGAGAGCCAGGGGCCTGCGGCTGCTGGTGCAGGCACCGAGCAGGGGGAGCGTGGTGGCAGAGGGAGCAGCTTTTGGCAGGAGGGAGGGAAGAAAGGAGAGCAGGAGCCTCTCCTCAGGTCTCGTGCATCAGTTCCTAGGTAGGTCAATGCCAAGCAGGATTTCTGCTGGTGGCATTCGGGGTCTGTCCCTTTGCAGTCACTAGGTGCCCAGCCTGGGAGGTGCTGGAGCTGGCAGTGCTCGCTCTGACAAGCGGGTGAAGCGTGAACCAGGCTCCTGACATTTTCAAACGGCAGAGTTAAGGTGATACAGGTGGGTTTGCAAAAGAACACAAAACAAAAACCATGTTTACGGCCTTTGGTTTCTCCTAAATTCACATCTAACTTGAACGAAGGTTTCGGGATTGATTGCCTGGTGCTTGACCTATAAATGCAGAGGACAGAATGAAGTGAGGAGTTTCAGACAGGGCTGCCCAGGCTGGGCAGCACCGAATGGCCAGCCGCAGCACCGTCCTTGTGTTTTACGCATCCCTACACGGAGCTTCTTCAGTGGCCTCCCCTGGCAGGTCTTGGTGGGGAAAGCAGAGCTCCCCACAGCGAAGCCCCCAGCCCCAGGACGGCTCCCCACGGGCACAGCCTTGTGCTGCTGGGCAGCTGCTCCCTCTTGTCCCTGTCCTGGGTCTTGATGTGGCCTGCGGGCACGTTGCTGTGCTAATTGGGAATGGAAATGATTTACCAAAACTTTCCCGTCCTGGCAGCCTCCCAGGGCGGGTATGTGGCAGCCCGCGGAGCAGCCGCCTCCGGCCGGGGCGCGATGGGAGCGCCGGCTGTGCTCCTGGGGGATGCTGGCCAGCCCTCCTCCGGAGCAGCATTCCAGGGATATTTACAAGATGTGCTCCGAAAATAAATACAAGAAGGAGAAGTTATTAAAAATAATAAAACCGAGGAGCTGAGGAATGCCACTGGTGATGCTGCACAGCCACCTGCGGGCGCTGCCTGGGGGCAAACGCTGGTCTGGAGAGGATCAGGATCAGGATCTGCATCAGGATCAGGATCAGGATTAGGATCAGGATCGGGGTAGGAGCAGGATCAGGATCAGGATCAGGATAGGGATCAGGGGCAGGGGCAGGGGCAGGAGCAGCTCCGTGCTGGTTTCAGGAGCAGAGCAGGGAGCTGCTCCTTCACGGCAGCTCTGGTGGCTTGCAGGAGCCGTTGTTCCCAGGATCTCACCGGTGCAGCCTTCTCCTTTTCTGTGACTCATGCCCATACAGATGCCCCCTTCCCGTCACTTGGTGCTGATCAAGGAGCTGTGGGAATGAGCTCGAGGAGCCTGTAACAGCTCGGAAGTGCTGCGCTAAAGAGGAGAAAAAAAGCAGACTATTAATTAACAGCAAATGTACAGTTAATGGGGCTTTTTTCCCTTCCTAAACAATTCGTCAAAATGATTTCATTGAAATTTAGCTGATGGGGCGCTAAATGCAGCTGGTCTGTCCTGCTCTGCTTTTTTTCTGTCCTGGTTAGAACAGAAAGCTGATATTGCAGCCCCGGATTTGGGATTAACTGCACACTTAGGGGATGGAGACAGTGGGAGTGAATAAGTTAGTGCTTTTGCCCCTGCCAGAACTTAGAAGATATAGGGGCTGTAAGTAAAAGGGTTACAATACACAAAACTGACATAATGCTCACCCCTTTCTTTATACACGCTCCTTTACTGCCTACGAGTTCATTTAAATACAGAGCAGAAATTCCTATTGGGCTAGTTCAGGGAGTGCAGTAAAGCCAAGCCTGAGAGGAAGGCCAAGATGGTTATTGGTGATGTAGTTACTGGGGATGTCACGTTGTTACCGACTACGCTTGACAGACCCCTGAAATGGCCCTGCTTCACTAAAAAACTTGGAAAAAAATAAGGTTGTTAAATTTTTTAGTGTTTTTTAAAATTGCTCTTATATAGAAAGAGGGAAAACAGCTGTTTACTGCTTTTAAGGTTTGCTTTTTTCCCCGAGAAGTCGCATCGTTTGGGGGATTTAAAGGTACAGAGGCAGGCTGAGCGCAGACCTCAGCCCAGCAGCTCCAGGCTCCGCCGGCAGCGCCCCGGCGAGGGGCGCACAGGGGCGCAGGCTGAGCCCCCCACCCCGGCTGTACACTGGATGCTCTGCGGAGTCAAAGCCAGGCGATGCCTCCATTTCCCCAGCTCCTGCTCCCCTAAGCCCCCCGGGGCCGCTGCTCTGGGCAGGGCTTGTCCCAGGCCCAGCGCTCGGCGTGCATGCGGGGGGCACGCGGCGCTCGGCTGCGGGCACGGCACAGGTGGGGCGAGGGGCAGCCCAGGGGCGGCGGTGGACAAACGCGATCCAGCTGCGGGAGGAGCAAATCCCGGAGCCTCGCAGCGTTCCCACCCAGCCATGAAACTATTCCCTAATTTTATTGAAACCAGATCGCCAGCCTGGTCTCGCGCTCGGGGCTCGGGCTGATTCGGCACGTCCAGCGGCCCTCGGGAGCTGGCCCGGCGCTGCGCGGGGAGCAGAGGAAGATGAGAGAAACGATGCAGGCTGGCTGAATCCCCCCGCCGTGGCGTTGCCCATGCTCACAACACGTACACATATGTTTTCAAAGAAGGTGGATGGAGGCATTGCCAAGATCTGGAAGATCTGATTTAACGTCCACATGGCTTCCCCGTAGCCCTGCCCGCCACCATTTACCCTAGGGCTTGTCCTTCTCCCTGTGATATTCCGGTTGGTCTTTTCCTGTTGTACCTCTCAGCTGCTTTATTTGCAGAGAACGGGGCCAGGACCTCCTTGTGCTCTGGTGATACCCAGGAAAGTGCAAACGTGCACAGAGCACAGCCCGAGCCTACCATGTGCACGTCAGCATGTGCTTAGTCAGGTTCCCCTTCAGCGAGCCCGGCCTCTGCTCGCAGCTGTGCTTTCTGTAATCAGGAGTGGCTGGGGATCACAGAAAAGGGCCAACATCACCAGCATGTATTCCCCAGTGCTGCCCTGGACCCATTCCCCCAAATCTCCCCAGATCCTAGCAGCAGGGGCAGCAAAGTCCACCAGCTCTGGCAGACAGCGAGCCCTTCTCCATCACACCTCTTTGTTGGAGAGCGATTGTCCCCTTGCTCTAAAGGTGTCTCTCGGTGCTCGTTTGCAGAGCTTTGGCTGACCTTAGTAGAGGGAAGAAGTGGAGAACATAAATAATAAAAACAAGTGTGAAACCATCTGCTGGAGTCACTGTGCTAAAGGGGGGACGAGCAAAACCCCAGCATCTACCTGGCAGATGTGCAGACGGAGGTGTGGAAGCAGAACGGGAGCGGCCTTCCAGGGGCTCCCTGCAGGGTGGAACCTGAGCACATCCCTGCCCCACAGAGCTGCCTGCCTGCTTGTCCCTGCCCTCGGGAGGCCAGGCGTGGATGAAGCAGGAGATGTGGGAGGCACGGACGGGGACCACACGAGACAATGCATAGGAGCACGGGACGCTCATGGTGCTCCAGGACGGCGGGGCCAGCTGGGGAGGAGCAGGGGGTCCTGTGCTTGGAGGGCACCAGCACCATGCAGAGCAGGAGCTGCTGCCGCCTCGCCTACCCAGACAGATGTGCAAAGGACAGTCAGACAGAAATGCTCGGGTTTAATTTGTCTTGTGCAATTCCCGGGGAAATGAAAAGCATTAGCCTATTAGGGTTGCTAAGAAACAAGAGTGAGCACCCAACTTAGTCAAACAAAACAAGCCTCAGACTGATACTTGAAAATCAACGGCATCTTCAGACACAGCTCTCGTTTCTCTGCCCCCTGATTGCTCATGGAGGGGTTTTGGAGGGGCTCTGGGGGCACTGCTGGGACAGGCGGGGGGGCTCCAGGGCCGGGATCCCCGCGCCCCTCACCTTGCATGGCCACCAGCAGCTTTCACCTGACAGCCAGTCTGCGCTTTGGGAGCTCAGTGCGCTCGGAGATCCGAGGCTTCCCCTTTTGCTGATGTTTATTTCTCCCTTTTCTGGCAGCGGGGGGGCGGCAGCAGGACCCCAGGCGCGGCACGGAGCGCGGCTCCGCAGGGCCAGCACGTAACCCCGGCTGCTGCCCGCCGCCCAGGAACACATCCCCAGTGCTTTAACACGGCAGTGTGCTCCCCCCTCCCTCCGTTCCCCAACTGTCACGGGGATACAAGTGAAGCAATAACCGAGATGGCAGGCTGAACTCAAGGACCATTTGGCTAGAGCTAGCGAAACATCTATTTTTGGCACCTTTTCCCCCAAAGTCTGATTTTCTGAAACAGAGAAAATTAACAAAAAATGGAGCTAGCTGATTTCAACAAAGTGTTTTGATGAATAATTTGCCATAATGGGCCAAAATAAGATAGGGAGTTTATCTCATCTCATTGCACATCACATTTCATGCTCACATCCGTTTGTTTCCAGCTTTCCTGCCTGAGCTGTGATTGGAGAGGGTTTCGTTTCATAATGTGCTTCGGCTGCTCCAAAATGGAATACTTCAAGGGTTCTAGACAAAAAGGCTGCCTGTTTTTTTTTTTTTTTCTTTTCTTTTCCTTTTTATTTATTTTCTCCCATCAGTGCCATTCTGTAAAGAGACTTCTGCAGGAAGTTGAGGAAAATCTGTGAAGTTGGGAAATTTTCTCAGAATGCAAATAGCGTCTGTCTGTCATCCCTAGTTTAAATACCAGTGCAGCGCAGGTCACAGAGGTGAGGAGGCAAACATGACCCCATGTAGCCAAGTGTTCCCAAGCACCTGAACTGCTCTGAGAACAGACTTACCATTTTGTTACATATTTATTAACATCATCTCTCCTAAGAGTGTTGGGTAGAAAAACAAATGCAAATTGAATGAATTATTGATCATTAAAGCCTTGTGCCTATTTACCTTTCATTTCGCATTTGTATATATGAAAAACAAGCCACAAGCCCTTAAAATCATCTTCTCTCTGGAGTCTAGAAAAGATCTAAAAAATAAACAACAAAGGAGGGCACCTTGCAGGCCCGCCGGTGGGGCTGGTCCCGGCAGCCCCGTCCCGTCCCCGGCGGGGACTGACATCTCCCAGCCACGAGCACCGCTCTGCTGCAGACCTCGGCTACCTCAGGAAGCTGTGCCGTGCGTTCCCATTTATAAAATCAATTAAATTTCATATTAGATCCACTTGAGGACTTTCTGCGCTCGCTGCCTCTCTGAGGAAGCTGTCCCAAGGCACCACTCATCGGCTGGTTGGAAACCTTCCCTCTTACCTTCATCACCGCGGGAACGCGTGTACAGAGAAACCTGGCTCAGAGCTTGTGACAACACTCTTTTAATACACCTTTTGGTGGTGAGATTAAGAGGAAGAGCTACTTGAAGGCTGAAATGCCTGTGAGGTGCACGGTGCAGGGGCCTGGTGCTAAGTACCTAGCCATGCCTCTCTAAAAACAGTGGAGGTAAAAAATAAATAAAATCCAAAATCAATTAAGCATCCAGACACACTTGCTCCAGGAGCATTTGCACAGAAGCCATAAGTAATGCACTTCCCTCGACTTCAGCGATCAATGCTACTTACCCACATGCACTCCAATTAATAAAACCTTTGTTCACTTGGCCCCGGTCCACGCTGGCTTTTCTGCATCACGCCTCCTCCGGGGCAGCCCGGTGCCCAGGGGCGGCGGCGCAGAGCAGGGCCGGTGTCCCTGTGCAGCCGGTGGGACCTCGGGGCCGCAGCCCGGGTCTGCCGTCCCTGCCCTCGCGCAGATTGCCACATGCACGCCTTGAGAAAGGCGTCCTGCTCGGAGTTCAGGAAAACGCCTTTATTCGTGGAAATGCCTGTGTTTGTGCACACGCAGGCACATTCCCTTGTGAGAAAGCTGGATGTTCAGCCTAGGAGATGGCGTGCACGCCTGACCCCCCTGCTCCAGGAAGGGAACCAGCTGCTTCCAAGTCCGGGGTGGGAGCATCTCGTGGCACTTGTACTTGTTTTGCTGTGAGCAGCCTCTAGACCTCCGAGACCGATTTCAGCTTGGTGCCAGCATTGCTCTGTGAGGCGCGGGGCTCTGCCAGCTCCTTCCTGCAGCCAGCACCCACTTGGGCACGCGTCTGCAGCACCCCCGAGCTCCCCGGGCTGGCCGCCCTGCCCCACGCACCAGCAGGCCACCAGCAGCAAAGCTTCCCAGCCCCAGCATTTGTTGCACAGCACGGACCGAGCCGGGTGCTGCTGAAAACCTGCCTTGGGGTGCGAGCAGTTTGCAGCCCAGAAGGGCCCCGGCAGTAACTCGTAGCTCAAGTGGTGACCGGGGTGAGGGGCTCTGCCTCTCCCTCGCAGGCTCTGGAGCCGCTCCGCTGCCCACTTCGCCGTTACGCAGACACAGAACCAGAAGCAGAGGCATTGCCTAGGGAATAAGTGAGATTTATTTTCAGCTAACACGAATGCTATTTTGCAGCACGGGGATGTTTAACCTTGGCCAGAAGGAATGATCTTTCTATTGTATAGCAGATAATTAATTGTTGCAAATCTCCCAAGAGACCAGACAAATGGAGGGCAGCGATGAGGCAAATTCCCAGATTTACGCAGCTCCTCGAGCCTCGTCCACCACCCTCGGCAGAGGCAGAGGTGTCCAGCCCGCAGCGTTCAGCAAGCACAACGGTGGGTGCTGAGTGGGCAATTTAAAGCAAATTGCAGAGTCCAAGGGCGAGCTCCAAATCACTAAATCAAAAGTGCCTGAATAGCTTATTGTGAAATAGGCTGGAAGTGGCTTAAGGTCTCCTCTTTCCCCTCCTCCGTTAAGGTCTCTCCTGTCCCCATAACTGCACAGGGTCAGGTACCGGGTGCCCTGCGGCTTTCCGGTGGGGCCTGGGGTGTCGATGTGACCGTGACAAGGTCCCTGGGTGGCAGCAGCCCCCGAGCGTGTGGCAGTCGGGTGCAGCGCCCGCTGTGCTGGTGCCTGCTCCCCGCCTGCCTCGTTTTCCACTTTTCGGGCTGTCGCGGGACAAATCAGCTTTTTGCATAAATCTGTCTGCAGCCAGAAGTCAGCAAGTTTCCTTAAGTGCGTTTTTCGTGTATTTTTAATAAAGGTCACTCTGTGTTTACTGGCAAAGGCAATCAATACCGGTTCATTATTTATAAAGGATCCCACCGGTCTGTAACGACCCGCGGTCGGAGCGCACAGCACGTTTCCAAAGCAGCCTCCTCCGCCCGCCTGAGCTGCCCCTGCCCGCTCTTGGTCCTGCCCCAGAGCTGCACGTGGGCTGTGGGGCTGGGGTTTGTCCCCGCACCCTCCTGGGCATCAAGGCACGTCCTCGGCAGCCGCTTGGCTCCAGCCCTGTGCCGGCTCCAGTTTGGTGCCTGCTCCCCTGGGAGCTCTCCCCTGGCTTCTGCCTGCACGTCGTCACTTAAAGCAAGTTCAAAGTTGGAGCCAAGGTGCGGGCTGCCAGCTGTGTTCTCTGCAGCGCTCCCCGCCTTTCCCAAGAAATCCCTCCTGCAGCATCCACGTCAAGGCTCCCAGCACCCCCAGCAAGCCCCGATAATGTGCTAGGCTTTGCCCTAACCGTGTCTCTCCCCTCCCTAACCACCGATTTCCTCCCTTTCCCCTCCCCACAGGCGGGTCCCTATCACCACTGCAGGTCGGCACAGCCGGGCTGGCCGGGCCTTCCAGCAGGGAGCCTGCGGTGAGCGCTGCTGCCAGCAAGGTTTCAGAGCCCCCTTCCCCACCCCGTGGACCCCTGGAGGTGGCTTCAGCCGGCCACCCAAGGCTTGCCTTGGTCTGGGGCTGTGGCGCCACGCGGAGCAGGCCGTCCTGCCAGCTCCCTGCCCCTGCGCACAGCGGCGCAGCGGTGGTGGCTGCACGAGAACCTGCGTTTGTTGTGATGGGGGGACAGGGGAGAGAGAGACAAACGTTTAATAAATCTGATTTCAGTGCAAACGAGATGGCTGCCGCTCTCCGTGCAGCGATGGTTCTGCGTTAGTGGCGGAGCTGGGAAGCATGGCTATTTTTAGACTTGATAAGATGGGGAAAAAGGGAAAAAGAGGGAAAAGAAGGAAGGGGACCGCTGAAGCCCCGCCGTGACCGGCTCCCCTCACCCCTCGGTGCTGCTGGATCTCCCCAGCCTGCTCTGCCAGCAGGGCCAGGGTGGGGGTCTGTGTTGTGCCGGGGTTTGTACCTTGCCTCGGCTGGGCACAAGTGGAACTTCATTTCTGCAGCAAGCAACAAGTTCCCTCTGAACTTTGTTATTATTGCTGTGATTTGAAGGATAAAATAAAACAGGGGGCAGAGCCAAATGCACTGCCATTTCAAGTGGAAGAAAATGAATCAATTCTCTTAAAAACCCCAGGAAAGACTGTTTCATCTTCCTCTCTGTCCCAAGAAGAGTTAGGAAAGGCCTAGCTCTGTGAGCCTCCACAAAGGATATTAACTCCATCCCAGCCACAACCGCAACAGCCACATTGGGTTGGCTAATTCTGAATTCGAGATGAATGAACAAAGCTCTTGTTAGCGACAGACGCCCGTGAGACTGTGCTCCAGAGCAATAACAATAACAACAACAACAATAGAGGAGAGCTCCCCTAATTTGCACTGAATGACTGGGAGACCCATTGCGAGGTAATGAAATCTCTGGCTTAGCAAGGGCAGAGCAAATACCTTTTTGCATAGCCAGGGTAATTCATCACCAGACGCACTTCGCTCACCTGGTTTGACAATTGTAGTTTATTTTTAATTATTGATGCTATCTCGTAATGTCTCAGTAAATATATGGAGGTGCATTTTGTAAGCTCAGCGAGGTCTTTGCCATAGGAAGCAGTGCACAGTGCTCTAACACCTCTGAGGGCCATTGCCCTGGTGCTGGGGGCTCTGCTGGTGCTTCCCATGCTGGGTACCGGGGTGGTGGGGGTCCGTGGGGTGCTGTATCTGTGTGCAGCAGTGATGGCTCTGGGTGCCCAGAAAGGCTGTCTCGCAGCGTGAGGATGGATCCCACGGCGCCAGGAGCTGGGGTCCTCTGCCACCAGCCTGGCCTGGTCCCTGGGCTTCCCTCCGCTGTGGGAGCCAGCCGTGCTTCCAGGGCAAAGCCAGCTCTCCTGGCAAGGAGTTTGAAATGCTGCAAAAACGCAGGCAGAGCCCGAGCCCCCCGGAGCCAGGTGTGCTGGGAGCATGGCACGCAGTGCCAGAGACCCTGCCGATGGCGCTGAGCAGAAGCCGCTAGCTGCCTTTACTTACCTCGGAAATATTAATCAGGTCTCTTGTGAGCAAATCACCCCCACACCAGGCCAAAACCACCTTTTCCCCTGCTGCCTCTCCGTCCTGCAGGGTCTGGTCCCCACGGCACAGCCAGGACCCCCCCACCTGCCGCACGCCCCTCCCGTGCCTGCCTCCAGAGTGAGAGGTATTTTGCAAACACAAATGCATTAACAAGCTGGCAAGAGCCCCCATGAATATTTCATGTATAACATGCCCTCGTTTCCTTCTGTTTAATGGATGCTCTCCCCATTATGTCTCCGCTTGTTTGAGCAGGATACCTTTTCAGTGGAACATAAAAGCAGCTCCCCTGTGAGGTGGAGAGGAAACCACTTAGCTCTGTGATTCAATAGCCCCAGACACAGACGGGTCCAGCCGCCCTGTGCAGCGCGATCGGCAGATTGGATTTCCTTTAAGAGCTGCTCTTTCCCTCTGTCAGTATATTTTTTTTCTCTTTTCTGTGCTGGATGTTGCTGGCATGTGTGTGCAGAAAGCCCCGCGCTCCCCCAGCTGCTTTGAGTGGGGACCTGCGCTGTGACACCACAGACTGTACCAGGCACCAAGGGAGAGCGGTGCCCACCCTCTGCTTTCTGCTGGCTGTCGTCGTGGTGTGCTGGGCAGGTTTCTGGGGTGTCGTTCCCTTGACTCCTCGTTCCCCCTGGAGCATCTCTTCCACCTCAGCTCCCGCTGGGGAGGCCGTGGGCCGGAGGCTCTGGAGGTGCCCGAGGCAGCAGCAGCCGCGCCGGGCAGCGGCGAGGTCGGCGGGGAGCAGATGGGGCACGAGGCTGGCATGGCAGCCAGCAGGCACGGGAGCAGCCCAGGCTCTGCAGAACCGATGAGAGAAGGTGCATTAGCTGCAATAAAGGCACAGAAGCGAGGCAAGAAGTGAAGTAATGCGACGAGACATTTAAAACTTTAAACACAGGCTGCCCATGCGCCTCCCAGCTCCCCGCAGACCTGCGCCCACCCCGGGGTCCCATGGCCTTGCAGCAGGACAGCGCCTGGTGGCGATGCTGCCACCACAGGCGGCTCATCAGAGACCCCGGGCTGGGGTCCTGCTCCAGGGATATGAGACCAAATCTGTGATTTCAGCCTGCAGCTGCGTCCTAAACCAGCCAACCCATCTCCTCGAGGCTTGGCTTCCCAGTGTGGCTGTAGGCTCACGCACAGGCAGCCACATTTCCAGAGAGGCCAAATTCTTCTTGCTCCCTGGAGCCTCCCCACGCCGCGATGCCTCGGGGCAGATGGACGGGCCTTGGTGAGAGCAACTGGAGGAGATCCAGTCGTAGGGAATCCAAAATAAAAAGGAATTGATCTGGGTTTAATGAAATGTTACATTTGACTTGCAGCGAAATATTAGTTTTGTTCTGGAGCATTAGTTTTTAAAAAGTAGGATTGAAGGACGCTTTAAAAGCAAATGATTTTAAACAGAAAAAAATCAACACATTTCTTTGTTGAAATGTCAGAGGGAGGTTCTTAATCTAGGAAAAGGAAAATCTAATTTAAACATCTCAGTATGATGGAAATGAATGCAGAATGTGCAGACCTGGTATAGTTGTCTGAGAAAAAGTTCATGTCAACCCGAATAACTGCCCACAACCCCAATAACTGCCCACAACCCCAATAACTGCCCACACCCCCAATAACTGCCCACAACCCCAATAACTGCCCACAACCCCAATAACTTCCCAGCTGTTAGGTAACTGCCCCAGTGGGTTACTTACTGTGCATCTTTACACCTGGCCATGAGCACTCCACTCCAGGTACCCAGGCTTATCATTTCTGTCCTTATCCGTGTGCTGGGACATGCAGGCTGATGTGACCCCGTCCCTGTCCCTGTCCCTGCCCCTGTCCCAGCAGGGCTGAGGGCAGGATTAGCTGTCCCCGTCCTTGCCACCCCCAGATCCCGGCACAGCAGCCAGCAGAGCTGCTCCGTCTTGCACTCACACATGCAGGCTCCTCTCCCGGGCACGAGACGAGCCCCGAGCACCCCGCTGCTGCCGGCCCCTCATGCATGGGCTGCGATGGGCGGTGGGACGGCCGCTGCAATTACTGCCTTCGTTTTGATACAATTATAAATCATACGGAGTAGTAATGAAAACAAAGCCCCGGCCAACACTGTGCTCCTGCCAAGCCACCATCGAGGGACTCTGCCTTGAATTAGATTTCCTTTCGTGACGGGGTGTTGATAGACCCCATTTGTATGTGTATGCGATGGGAGGGCTGCGCACGACCTGCATGAGCGGGGCTGGGCGTGGGATTGCGCCGGGGTCTCTCTGAGCTCAGCCACAACATCCCCGGCACGAGCTTTCGGTAGCGCTGGCGATTCCCAGGGAGCGAATTTGTGCCAGAGAGCTTGTCTGGAGCACGGCTGCCACCAGCAGCAGCTGCCTGGGGATGCCCTCAGGCACTGCCCAGGGAAGTTCTCCCACCTCACCAGCAGCCCAGCCCCGTTCCCGTCCCGAGCCCTGCCCGGCCTCCGAGCTTCACGGAATAGTGGCCGTCCCAAATCGTGTGCTGCAGGTGCTGCAGAGTGGGCTGCCCGGCCAGAACGGGGGAAATGTCCCCACCCTCTGCCCTTCCCAAGCTGGGGACAATCCAGGGTCCCGTGTAAATGGGTTGCCTCTCCAAGAGGGAAGCTCGGCCAGTTCCCTGAACCCAAAGCACCAGACGTCATGGTGTTAGCTAGCCCCAGCCTAAAATAAGCCGCTTGTCTGCAGGAGGTGAGCACTCTTTGGGGAGTGCAGTGGGACGGGGTCCCCGTCTCACTCCCAGCCAGGCCCCCTTGACTCGTCCCACCAACAGCCTGACATCAGGCTCCTCTTCACCTCTCACCTCCTCCCCCAGTCCCCCTCCATGCCAGTGCCCCACTGACCCCTTCCTTCTACATGCAGGATTTTAATCTAATTTTCTCAATGCAAATCTTAACAGGGAGAAACCTTGAAATCAAATCTACAGAAGTCTCCTTTCACAGTTCAGAGGTTTGATTAAATTGCAAGCTTTGTTAATATTTCGTGCGACGGGGGGGAGAGAAGGGAGGTGGGGAGGAGAGAGGGGAGAGGAGCGGGTGGATACGTCGGAGGGGCGGCCGGGGCCTTTTCAAATAATCTGTTTACCCCTGCAGCTAAGGAGCCCATTAGCGAGCGTTCTCGTTTCTAATTTCCCATCGTGCCGTGTCCCGCAGACCTCGCTGTGTTTATTTGGAGAAGCAGAACAAAATTGTTTGTATAATTAGATCTGCTACAAGGGCTGCCCTTGAACGGTCCTCAGCAGGAAGCTTTCGATTGCGAAGGGCCCCCGCCGCCGAGGACCCCGAGCCCCAGCGCGCAGCGCGGCCGGAGCCGAGCGGGGCGGCCAAGAACAACACGGCCAGCGAGCGAGGCTGCGGGCTGCGGGCCGGGCGCTGCCTGCCCCCCGCGGCTCGCACAGAGCCGCATTGTTCCCCGAGACGCAGGCGAGGTCGGGCTGCCCTCGGATAACGCCAGGGCCTGCCGGGCTCTGCCAGCTCCCGTCCGTGCCCCGAGATGCGCCCTGCTCGTCTGCGGCGTGGCCGTGGCGTGGAAACGGGGACGCTCTCCAGTGGTGGGAGAAAGGCTGGCTTTGTAGGGGAGGGAAACTTTAAATCAGGCAGGGAAATGCAATAAAAGGGAAATGCAATAAAAGGGAAATGCAATAAAAGGGAAATGCAATAAAAGGGAAATGCAATGGCAGGGAAATGCAGTAACAGAGAAATGCAATGGGCAGGGAAAGGCAATAGCAGGCAAATGCAGTGGGTGGGGAAATTCAATGGGCAGGGAAATGCAAGGGACAAGGAAAAGCAGCAGTAATGCACAGAGCACACGGACAGGTATTGACCACAAGTATATTTGTGTTCCCTGCCAGAGGAGGGGAAGCGGGAGCGAGCGGTGCCCACGTGCACGCAGCCGGTGGATCAGCTGCTGGGCTTGGTGCTGGCACCGGTGCAACCCCGCTGCCCTGCTCCCCAGCGCGGGGCTGGCAGCACGTGCTGGTGACAATTGTTTCCGTGCACTCGGAGCAGCGCGTGGATCCCTGACACATGCCTCACATTGCTCCCCGGCCTGATCGCAGGCGTGGAAGAAGTGGTTCTGCTCCTGGTGGAAGTGGTGGGCAGCGAGGAGGGAAATCAGCGCTGCTCGGCGCGGGCAGGCTCAGGGCTGGGCAGAGCCCAGCAGAGGCCTGAGGGCTACCTACATGTCTCTATTCACAAAGTAATTTATGGAAAAGGGAGATTTTGTTGTTGTTGTTACGTAAATTTCAGTGGTTTTTGGTAAATGAAGAGAAGTGCTTGAAAAACATAATTTGAGAAAAGGCTTGGCATGAAAAAAATAGCTTTTCTGGTAAGGAAAAATACGTTTCTGAGTTAAAATTGTAAACCGCCTAAACTATGGAGACATATAAAATATATAAATATATAATATATACTATATAAATATATAATATAAAATATAATATAGAGACATATAACAGTTAAAATATAGAGACTTATTAAACTCCACTTAAAATGTAGAAACTTTTTTTTCAAAAACCTTTGGTCTAAATGATAAAACCAAAGCATTTTTGTTCTCTGTGCAGCAGGAACAACTAACCCCTGTCCTTCCCACGTGTGTGATGTAGCTGCTCCTCCTGCCCGAGCTGGGGCACAGCAGAGCCCCGCTCCTGCAGGGGAAGAGACACATCCAGCTGCTCCATCGCCTGCAGTGCCCCACGGGGACACATCCACCAGCCCTCCGTCGCC
>CM021700.1:811586-840422 GCA_011074415.1 Stictonetta naevosa
TCGCCTGCAGTGCCCCACGGGGACACATCCACCAGCCCTCCGTCGCCTGCAGTGCCCCCGGCACACCTCCGTGCCTCCAGCTCTGCGGCCGGCCTCCGCCAAAGGCTTCCTGCAAATGTCCAAGAGCTGCTCGCGCCGCTTATAAAAACTGCAGCACGGAAAGCCTCGTGTGAGCGGGGATTCATTTTCTGCATCTTGAGCCATTTTCTCTTTTTTTGGCCGTTTCCACAGTGGGACACCCCTGCCGAGCACCGCACACGGTGGGCACGGCCGTCCCTGCTGCGGGGCCGGGGACGTGGCCTGGGGAGCAGAAGCCCCTCGTGAACAAACCTCCTCTCCCGTGTTCTTCCTCCCTCCCTAGAGGTGGGTGTAAAGGAGAGGCCACGTGAGCCGTTTAATGGAGCAGAACTTGGCTTTAATCTCTTCCCATAAATGTTTACAATCCCCTAATTATTAACATTTAATGCTGTATTAATTCATTGATGGGCTTTCATTTTTGTTTTTAATGGCTCGGCAATTTCTGCTCTCCCCCTTTGCTCCTTTGTTCTTAAGAGGAAGAAGACGAGGCGTGGGATGCGCCGGTGTGCGACGGGGCAGGAGGGGGCTGCCTCCCCCCCTCCTCCCGTGGGGACAGGGCCACAGGGCCCCTCCGGAGGAGCACCCAGCACCCTGCCCTGGGGGGACACCCCGAGCACCCCAGGACAAAGCAGGACTGGCGACGTGGGCGAGGTTCGGGCCCAGCTGCGCACACGGTGGGAACGGCAGAGGGGGACTCTTGGAGGAAAACCCCCTGCGCGGCTGGCACGCATTTTTTTTAAATGCTGTTTATTTGAAGTGTCCTGTTGAAACGCTCCCAGCGTTGCCCGGATCACACACAACCCTCCCTCCATCACTCCGCGAGCTGAGATGTTTATTTAAGTGCCCTGAAAACTTTATCTGGAAATCAGCTCCCTTCTCTTTCCCTTGTCCGCCTTTCCACTTTCTTTTCCTCCCATTCATCACTTTGAAAAATGACCCGCGGTCCCCCCCGCGCGGGGTGCCCTCCTCCTCATCCCCACGCTGCCCACGGCCACTGCAGCTGACAACGCCGACAGCGAGGGCTCCCGGTGCCGATGGGGCTCCCGTGGGAAGGAAGCCGTGGCCATGTCCCGGGGGACACCGTGCCCAGGGTGCCCCCCTCGCAGCCCGCACCCGCTGCCCCCCAGGCAGGAGGAAGGGGCTGTTTCATGGCTGTGGGGTTTCCCCATCGTGGCTGTGCTCTGGGCTCCGTGGTCTCCCCTCACCTGGCTTCCCCTGTGGCAAGAATTTGCCAGAGTTAAAAAAAAATCAATTAACTACATCCAAGCCCCGAAACAATCATTTGTCCACTTCCCAACCTCATTTGGGAAACATAAAAACGCACGCTTATTTCAGCCTGACGTGCAAACGCACATGCTGTCTGCGTTTCCATGACTAATTTCATCTGCACACAGAAGCCCCCTCCCCTCTCCCCCTCCCCACCTACATCTGTTCCCCATACTCTGCGCCGAGCCACCAATAGCAGGGAAAAGCTGCTGAAAAAAAAGAGAGATGGGAAAACACACAAAAGCTGTGGTAAAAAAAAAAAAAAAAAAAGTGTGGCAGGAATTGGAAATTTCGCTTTCTGTCTAGGGGTCTGTCACCTCGGTGTGCAGGCTCACCTCTGCGAGGCCGGGATTAACAGCCCGGCGTGCCGGAGCCATCCCCGAGCCCGATGGAGGCACCTGGCGCGTGCTCCGTGCCTGCCGCCCGCGCCTCCCTCCCCAGATGACTTCATCTGCACCTCCACAGCTCTGCCGCTGCTCGCCCAGGGCTGTGCTCATGCACGGGCATCCCCCCGGTTCCCCGGGGCATTTTCCTGGAAAGAAGGGCCGTGAAACATAACGCGGGCGGGTCTCGGGCTTGCGCCCTCGCTGCCCTGCCTGGCGCATGGGTTTTCCAGCCCGTGGTTGGAAAGCCCCGTGGGTCCGTGCTTGGAGTGGGAAGGGCTGTGCTGCTCCCAGGGCTGGCCTCCTGGGCCATGTAATGTAAAGGAGACTGGAGAATAATTTCAAAAAAGCTGTGAAAATCACCCCATGAATTCCTTTTGCACTCGGAAAGAGCAGGGCTGAGCATGGGGGCGGCTCGGAGCAGTGCTCTGCAAGGGGGCCAGGGCTGGGGAGCAGGAGCGGGGCCTCTCCCTGCTCCCTGCTGCTCCGGAGATCCCTCACCCCTCGCTTCTGGACACTGCCTGCCCCGAGGCCGGCATCTCCTGGGACTTTCGGCAAACAGAGGCGATGCCACAGCCTTCAAGATGAGGGGCAGCGTCAGATCCCTGCCAAAGATACCCTGTGTTTGGAAACGGCTTCCTTCCCCTTGATTACGCTTTGATTTTGAACTGCGTTTTTCCTGGAGTTCTTTTTTTTTTTTTTTTAGTGTCAGCAATTGGCCCAGTTCTCCCGCTAAGGAAGCCGGCGTTTCCCTGGAAGCAGGTCAGCCTGCTGTGGCCAACGCTAACGGGGCTGGGGCACACGTGGGCGCCAGGGGCTGGCTGGGCACGCAGGGACCATCCCCTGGGATCCCCGCGAGCACTGAAACCTCTGGTGGGATGGATGCAGCCACGCAGGTTATGACTTGGTGGTATCGTGCAGCAGGCTGTTAGGAATGCAGATAGCTACCCAAATAGCTGCACGCCTACTGGTGCCCTTATGCTAATGTGTATTTTAGCTGTCTATTAAACAGGCCCCCGACAGGCAGCACACTTTTAGGCACCAACAGAATCCCCACAGCATTGTAGGTCAAGGAGATCAGAGCACAGCAAAGAGAACAACAATCTTTACTTGTCATTTTCTGTTCCTTTTGAGGGCTTTTAAGTGCCACAGCTTTGTTGCCGATCTGCCCTTGCTCTGCACTCCCTAAATTTCCATGGTCTCAATTTTCTTCTTCAGGTGCCCATGGGCCCCTCCATCCGCCCCTCAGCAGAGGAGGCGAACCTGTGGCTGCTTGGCAGAGCTCTAGGCAGGGAAGAACATCCCCTGCCCATCGTGACAGCTCTCAGAGAGGTGAACTCGTCCAGGGAAGCCCAGAGAGCCAAACCTGGGGCGAGCTCTTGTCCACCACGCTCCCTGGGACAAGGGCCATGGAGGACAAAAAGCTCCACCTGAGAAAATGAGCTCAGTGACACAGGGACTGCCGCACGCAGAGCTCAGCCTCTGCTTAAGCCATCCCCAGGCCAATAACGCCCCCCCAGCCCTCACAAAGGGGCCGCCGCACAGGGCTTGCATCTGCTGCGCACTGGGCAGGGGCACCCAGCCCCTGTCCTGCCTCTGCCCCGAGGGGGAAAATCTGCATTACCAGGGCCCCGGGAAGGGCTCGAGCAGCAGGAGGGCGAAAAGAGGAAAGCGAGCACTGAAGGACGCTGGTGCCTGGCTCCCGTGCCAGCCTGCGAGGCACAGATGCAGCCACTCGACGCCCGACGCCGCCGTCCTCCAGCCCCCGCACGAGTCCTCGCTGAAAAGCGCTAATACCAAGTTTGATACCAAGTCAGCTCTGAGGGGGAGATTATTCGCAACTCTTTTCCTGGCAACAACACCGGTGGCGGCAGAAGCAACAACAACAGTCTCCGCAATGAGCTGAAAAGCTGCCAGGCGGATTTTGAAGTGAAAAGATGGCAATAAAAGGAAATTCGCCATTGCGCAGCCCCCTCCAAATCTCACCAAGCAGCTGCAGCAAATCCCGGTGCTTTTGTTTTTATCTTTGCACAGCTCTGCGCCCGCTTCTTGTATCCTGAGTCCATCACCTCTTAATTATCTTTCAAAGCCCCAGCAGCGGGGAGGGGCGGCAGCTGGGGTCTTTTCTCCGCGTTTTGCTCCAGCACGTGGCCGGGAAGCGGGATCGGACGTGCACGGAGCCGCAGGGGCTGGAGCTGCTCAGCAGCAAACTCCCCTGCCGCAGTTCAGCCGCCTTGTCCTGGGGAGGGGTGGCCTGGTGCAGCAGGGATGGTGGCTCTGGTGTCCCTTCTGAGGGCACGCTGGGTGGGACCTGCTGTTAAATGTGCCCACAGTGCAGGTTTGTATTGCTTCAGCTGGGCCAGCGTAGGTACCTCTGTTTTTGGGCAAGCCAAGCATCGCTATGCAAAGATATCGAATATTTGAGCAATACTCCTATCCCCGTAAAAATGCACTCGTGTGAGCCGAGCTGCCCTCCCCAGCTTTGTTTCTCCCCAACAAGACGCACTCCTCGATGGCAAAGGGCTGCGGTGTGCTCCCTGAAGGGGACACGACGGCCACATGACGTGGGGCTTAGGGCATATAAAGGTTTAGATGAGGTGCACCAGTCCCTCGTGGTGTAAAAGCAAGGGATAGGTGTCTGGGGAGCATCTGGGACGACGACAGGTGTCACCGCAGTTGTGCTGTGGCCGCAGCCCCTCCGCGCAGCCCCGTGACAGCCGGGCGAGCTGCCGCTCCGCGAGGTCCCGGCGTGGCCGTGGGAGCTGCCGGGCCCCTGCTGCAGCCGGCAGCGGAGGCCCCACGGAGCTCCTCCGCAGGAGCCCGGGGCGTTTTCAGGCAGATCTCTGGTATGCCGGTCGGGATCCCTGGCTGAAGGTGGGGTGAGCCTGTGCGAGGACGGAGAGCGGACCCGGTTCAAGCGAAAGCACTTTTGGCCATGAACCTGGCAAACAGCATTTGGAGCTCTGCAGCAAAAACAAAACAGACCCAGACGGCACATATTTTCTTTGTTTTGAAAGGGAAAACACAAAGTAAAAGGATTTAAATCTTCTCTCTCTCTCTCTCTCTTTTTTTTTTAGAGGAATTAAAACAAAAATTCACATCTGGAATGACAACTCCTAACCCTACCCCGTACCCCCCAAATTAATCAGGCCCCATAATGGAAATGCTGACAGGCTCATAACTCCAACCTTTCAAACACAGATCTGCTATTAAACTGCTCCTAACGCACCCTGAGCAGCGGGGCTCAGGCGACATCATTTTACCAGCCCTAAGGCAGGCACGGCAGGACGGGGTGGCAGCCGGTGACACCCGGTGACACCCTTGTGGCCCTGCTCGCACGCCTGCTGCACCTCTTTTCCCTGGGGCACACGGAGCAGGCGATGTGCCCAGCGCCGTGCAGGGCACCCCGAAGGTCCCTCCGGCTGCCCCGACCCCTACCACAACTGGGTGTGCTGGGACTCTCGGGAGACCCCCGGAGCGGGGCTGGAGCAGGCTGGCTGCACGAAACCTGACATGTTCCTTCCCTTCGGAGCTTCTGGTCCCTCGCAATTGTTTAAACTTTGGTAGCATTAATGTACAAGCTGTAAAAATAGAGCCTGATGCCAAGAGACCCATCTAACACGTCTTTGAACTTTATGTCCGCCTCCTGGCAGCTGCAGGACTCTGCTCCATCGCCCCCCTGGGACGGTTTAATCCTCGGGTGACTGATCCGGGGCTGGGGGGAGGCCCTGTGTGCAGGTGGGGGGTGTCGGGACGTGGAGCCAGCAGCTAAGCCTCCGAGGCGGCACAGGGCTGGCACCCCAGGCAGGGGCAGGGTGGAGGCGAGCAGAGCCCGGGGGTCCCTGCCCAGGCCCCGGAGCTGCAGAGGGGCTTGGGGTGCAGGGAGGGGCAGGAAGAGCTCTGGGAGAAACCAGAAAGCTGGTTACAGGGATGCTCCAGCAAACAGCTTGGCTTTCCCCATGCTGTGCCCCTCGGCACGGTGACACGTTCCTGGCCACTGACCCCATGGCAGATGGGAACTCCTGCCCAGGGAGGGGACAGTGCGGCAGGCAGGGGCTGCTGGCAGCTCTGGGGAGGGCTGGGCTTCACCTCTCTGCCTTCTACCTCTCTGCCACCCTCCAGCCCTGCAGCAAGGCCCTGGCCGTGCTGACAGTGACCCTGGGATGACAGTGAATGCACATTTCCAGACCCACGGCTTGGAGGACAGGGCTCAGGTGGGAAACGTGCCTGCAGTCAGGTCCTGCCATGGAAAACCCGAGGCTGCCCCGGGGGCTGGGGTGTCCCGTTGCTGCTCACACACTGAATGCCGTGGGGCTTTGCCAAAGGGGCGCTGGCCTTGGACCAGCCTGGCAGACCACCACCCGCAGCCACCATGCCCCTAGGGGGGCGGTGGGACCCCCTCGTGCCGCCAGAGCCGCCCCGCGCCCCCTGGCCAGCCCGAGCCGCGCACAGAGCTCTATTGTTTTCCCACCTGTCCGAGTTACAAAGGGCCAAATGGATTTTCATGAAATGTTATTAAAAAATGAAAAGGGTTTGGCTTCCGGGCCGAGGCCCCGTTTGCCAAGTCAGCCCCAGGCAAAGTTTTATGACTAAGTATGCAATAAAACCCTTTGAAAGGGGGGCTTACAACCCAAGTCTCCACAGACCCTCTCCGCTCAGGGGCAGCACGTGGTGCTGCTATGTGCAGGGGGGCTGCAGTGCCTCCATATCCTGCTCGGCGCTCTCCAGAAGGCATCTGCCCGTGGCAGGGACAGGTTCCCCTCTGCTGACACGTGCTGCTCCCCGCGGCGCTCAGCCCTGTCCCAACCCAACCAGCACCATGCTGTGGGAGGGGGTCAGGACATGCTCCTGCCACCTCTCCGGCCCTGCAGAAGGGGACGGGAACACGGGTGGGAGGTGAGAGGGCTCTGCCCCACGGCAGCCTGTCCCCGCGCGCTGGCCATCCTCAGATGTCCCCATGTCCCCGAGCCCCTCAGAGGGGTGCCAGGAGACGATGCGGTCTCCAGGCAGAATTAATGGCTCCGAACAGAACCTCTGCTCTGTGCGTGGGGAAGAAGCCCGGTCTCTGCCCCGGTTCAGGGGGAGAGAACTTGAGCAGGGCCGGCGGAGGACGGCATAGACGTGTGCCGTGAGCATTGTGCATGGCAGGCACGTGCCCCCCACAAATGTGCTCCCTCTAAACAGGAATTTTGTGCACAAATCTTAGCTCTGAATAACTTGTAAATAATTTCCTCATTATTTTGCTGCTCTAATTAGGACAAAGGGGGAAGAAATTAAGTATTTAGGCTGACTCCCAGGGAAACTTCACAGAGCAGAGCAGCTCCATAGGCTGCAGAGCAGTATCCTAAGGGAGCGATGGAAACCCTGAGCCATTTAAATTTAGACTGAGAGAAGCCCTGGGGGTTAATGCAGAGGCCTGTATTGGTCCACGGAGGATAGGGGAGAAGATAAAAAGGCCTTTTTCATTTCTCTCTGCGGCATTGCAGTGGGGAACTACAGGGCAGGCTTCACATTTCTCTTTCCTGCAATATATTGCTCCTCGGGCTGGAATCTTGAGCTCCACGCTTTTGCGATCAGGGTTTAAATTGGCATTTAACAATATCACTACAGCAAAGTAATGAGACGTCACTTTAGTGCTGCAAATACCAATCTGCAGTTAAAAACTGTGTGTGTCAATTGATGGCTTTGTTTCCACAGTTGTCTTGTTACACGTCAATCACGCGGCTAAGCGAGCCTTTCAGGCAGGGAGACGGAAGTGTGAAGGATGGAAGAACAAGGGAGCGGGTTGTGTGTTACCTGAGGTTAATTACGGAGGGAGAAGGGCAGGAGCTGGGGCAGGACAGGGCCTCGCGAGGGGCAGCTCTGCCCACCCGCGTGGCACCGGGGCTGGCCGGGGCCGGGGACCCTGCCCCACGTGCTGGGCGCTGGGGTGGGCATCCCATGGGGGGCCTTGGGGGGAGCACAACTGCTTGGGCAGAGAGGAGTGGGGCAGTGGGGCTGGGCTGTGTCAGGGCCGTGCTGGCCTGTCCCCCCGCACCCAGCCCGGTCCCCTGCCCACAGCCCCGCTCCCAGCCCCGCTCCCACCTCCCCTTCCATCCTCGCTCCCGCAGGCTGGGCGCAGGGCACACCGGGGAGGGGAAGGCGTGCAGGGGGCGGAATTCAGCCTGGAAAATCGTCCGTGGGATGAAAGGCAGCCTGCGAGGCAGAGAGCGTGGGGTGCAGGAGGAGCTGAGAGGAGCCCTGCATCCGGGGAGCACAGGGGGCTCGTGGGCGAGCTGCAGCAAACCTCCCCTGCAGCAGCGCTCGGCCACGGCTGCCCCCAAATGGAAAGGCTTTTCCTTGAAAAGTGCTCTGCTTTTCAAGTAACAGAAGGAATTCCTCATGTTGGGTGGAACACCATCGTTTTCCTCGACTTTCCCCATCTTTCAGTGAGTTTGAAGCACTGGATAATCTATAACAAATACACATTTAATGCCCAGGCTGTGGGGAACTGCCTGCATGTGGCATTTATTTAGTTATTGTAAGGGAAGGCAGAGAATTTAAGGTTTGCTGCGAACAATTCACCATGCATGAATGACTGGGAAAAAAAAAAAATCCAGCCCAACTTCCTGCTCCGAAGTCTGGAGAATGTAGTCCAGGAGCGAGCCGTGCCTGGTGCTCGGCGGGGCAGGGACGGGGCTGCTCGCACCGGGCAGCGCTCCCCGCTGCACCTCCGCGGCTGTGCCCAGCTCCTCGGGCTGGGCAGTGAGGCACGCTCCTGAGCAGGAGTCCTGTAGGACACGGGGATAAGCCTGATTCAACAGCACAGAGTCTGCAATAGGCCCGGGTAGGGGTTAGGTTCTGAGATGAATTACAATCTCAGCTGAGTTTCGTTCGTCATCGGGGCCTACGACGGGCCTCGTGCGGGTGGGACGTGTTGTGGTGCAGGAGGAAGCACAGCTGGGTCAGACACACACCATCCCTCCGTCTGGCGGAGCACTGGAGGTCTGGGAGACGAATGTCAGGGACACGAATGTCAGCGCCACATGTGCCGTGCCACTGGCACTTGTGCTCCTCGCGGCTTGGCAAGGCACCTCCAGGTGAGAGTTTTCCTTCCCTAAGCCTGGAGAGCCTCAGGTTTGTACGGATGCGGCCACCGAGACGCCTCTTTGGGCCTGTCTGTGCTGAGCCAAGTGCCAGCCCTGGCGTCCCCGTGACTGCGGCGGGAGGCAGTGCAGCACGGAGCAGCGTGGAGAAGAAGACAGGCAAAACCCATGGCAGCAGTGGTTCGTCCCCATGGAGCTCACAGGTCCCACGACTGAGATCTGTGGGTCCCCCGGAAACAGCCAGGCGCCAGCCCAGAGCCATGCCAGCAGGAAACATGGCTTAAAGCGTGCTCGTGGCATCGTCTTCCCCAGAAGTGGGGCCTCCTTCTCCCTAACCCCCTCAAAAGATGGATGAGCTACGGGTGAGCTGGTGGAGGATGCTGTGGATGAGCTGATGGATGAGCTGTGCGTGAGCTGGTGGCTGCACAGCTGAAGACAGCTCTCTGCACACGGCTGGCTGCAGTGGCCACACCGAAGGCTTGCAGAGGACCTCGTAGGCGAGGAAGTATTTCTCCCTCCTCCTCTGGTCTTCCTCAGCTGGGCCCGCACACGCGGAGCTCGGACAACGTCTGCGGGGTGCCCGTGGCTCCGCTGGCCCCGTGCCAGGGAGCGGTGGCTGTGCCGGCAGCTGGCAGGTCCCAGCCCAGGCCCGCTGCAGGCTGGCACATCCATTTGTCAGTGCTCGATGTGATTTATTGCCAATTCCACGGAGACCTCGCCGCGCAGTCCCAGCAATGAAGGGAGGGGGATTTCAGCAACCTTGTTTGCAAAAAGAAAAACATCCCGAAAAGCAAACACAAAAACCTCTCTCTAAAGAATGGGAGCACTTTTAAAAACTTGTTTTGGTAGGTGCTTGGAGGGCAGTAGTGGGGCTGATCTTGACAAGGCCTACTTTTGGGCCTGCTAGAGAAACCCACAGTGTGGTTTGAAGGAGAAGTCCCCCAGGTCTCTGACCACTGCCCCGGCTTCCCCCGGGAGAGCTCCCAGCCTGCGGTGGTCTCCTGGGGGTACCTGAACCATGGTGGCTCAGGGAGGGGAAAATGCTCTTCCCCAGCTGCTGGCCTCTGCAGCAACCTCGGGCTCCTTGAGTAACTGCTCCCCGCTGCCCAGCTGGGATGCTGCCCCATGGAAATGTTCCAAGGAGCAGCAGCAGCAGCAGCAGCAGCAGAGACTTCATCTCTCTAACCCCAAAACTACAGGGAAAGGAATTATTGTCTTATGATCAAACTGGCAGGCGATGGCAATTCTGCTGCTCAACAATTTCAAGAGCTTGAAATTGATTGTTTTTCTGCTGGGAACAAGATCTGACCTCCCGTAAGGCCTTGCAAAATGGGATGGTGTTGAAACATCCATTTCCAAATCAGAAGAATTGGGGTTTTGATTTGTGAGCATCTGCCTCTCTCTCCGTGCTGGTGACCGCAGAGTCCTTGACCTAACCTGCTGAAAATGGCATTGAAATCAATGCATCTCCACAAGAGTTCTCTTCTGATGAAATACTGTATTTAGACAAAAATAGACTTGGGGAAGAAAGGCTCCAACCAGTCCATCCTGGCTTCTCCGGCACTGCAGAGGTGACTGGCACGCTGCAGAAGAGCAAGAGCGCGACGCCTTACCCTGAGGGGCTCCTGGGTGAAGGGGTGGCTTTGGTTCCCTGGTGTGAGCGCAGCCGGGAGGGCAGCTCCCTGCCCACGGCCACAGCAGCACGGACACCGGTGGGTGTGGGGCTGCGGTGCCTGGAGCCCCGTGTGCCAGCACCGCCCGGTGCCAGGAGCCTCGTGTGCACATCCCCACGCAGGCAGGGGCCAGCGCTCGCTGGGAGGCAACGCCTTGCCCTCTGGGCCTGAATTCACACAAACTGCTGCTTTCCAAGGCAGACTTCCGAATGCTGATAAAATTATATGAAATCTCCCATGGGACCACGCAGGTGACAGCTGCTGTTGTGTTCCGGCATGAGCAGTGAGCGTGCAGCGTGTCAGCGTGTGCGCTCCTTGCTCACAGCACTTTGCTCCACGGGGAGCCGGTGCTCAGGGAGAACGGGGGCGAGCAAACGTGACCCCACGGGGCTGGTGGTGCCGAGCGGCACCCAGCCCTTCGCTCCGCATTAGGGGACGTGGCAGGAGCGAGCTGGAGTGTTTGGTTCTGGGGGGGGCACATGGATGGTGCGAAGCTGGTGACACTGACTCGGTTTGACGGGGTCGGAGCGGCCAGAGCTCGCTCTGCGGGGGACGTGCTTGTGCGGGGCACTGGGCTGAAAGCAACCGGCACAGGAGCAGGGGGTGCCAGGGCGGCTGTGTAGGGAGAAAGCAGAGCAGAGGGACAGGTGATTTTCCCCTCCTCTCGTGGTTTTGAGGATACTCTCTGTGCTCCACGCTCCGTGTGGCTGCCCCTGAGGCACAGACCTCGTCCCCAGGCTCTGCCTGAGATGCAGAGTGGAAGAATAAAAAAAGCCTGGAAACCCCCCTCGTGGTGGGCTCTGTTTTGGGGAGCAAAGCTTGGCAGGCTCGTGCCCACCTCCCGGAGCCAGCAGCAGCGACGGCCCCGTGCCCGGGTTGCGGGGGAGCCCCGGGAGTGGGGAGCAGCGGGGTGCGGGCGGGGGGCTGCGGGCGGGGGCTGCGGGGCGGTGGGAGAGGGGAAGTGAGTGTTTGGAATTGTTTGGCGCAAAAGCGAATGAGCTGAAGACAATGTCAAGCTCTGTAAATATTTATCAGATGAATGAGAGCAGGGGTTTGAAACGTTAGACAGCTGAGAAATGACTGTTTTAATAATTCTCCTGATAAATTAAAACGCGGGGCAGGGGACGGGGAGCGGGTCAGGGGAGAGGGGACGTGTTTGGAGGCTCAGTGCTCGAGAAGCTGTCCTGGGCTGGGACGGGGCCGCAGCCGGGATCCCGGGGTGCAGGGTGAGGAGGGACGGTGTGCTCTGGTGGGGCTCGGGGCCATCCCACACAGCCCAGTGCCTGCAGGGCTGGCTTGGTGGGGACGCAGGGGGAGGGAGAGGCGCAGGGAGGTCCCCCGGCAGCCAGGGCTGTGCAAGTCCCCAGAGTAACGCTACGGCCAGGGCCGAGTTGTGAGCTAAATGTGATGGCGGATCAGCTTGCTGGTCCCCAAAGTGTCTTGGCTGGTCCTCTTCAGACTTAGGGGTGCATAAGGGAAATAAATAGACCCAATTCTCACCGTTCGGACCTCAAATCCCTCCTGCAGCCAAGCATAGCGGCGATTTGCCAGCAGGGCTCTGGTGTAGGCCACTCCCGATGCTCCTCTCTCCGTTTCCTCAATTAAACACCTAACGCCCCGTGGAAGGAGCAGGCACAGGCCGCCCCGAGCCTCCCTCTGCGCCTGCTGGAGCGCTGCCTGCGTTAGGACAGCGGGACCTGACTCACGGCTTTCTGCGGGGGGAAATCAGCGTCCGGCAGGGCACACGTGAAATCCGAACGCTGGGGCTTGGCAGGTGAGCGTGGGGGAAGCTAAACTTCAAGTAGTTTGCTTTCAGATGTGTTTGCAAGTTTGGAGCCTGCACGTAGGGTTGATTAATTGCTAGGGATCTTGGAAGGGTTGTTTTTTTTTTTAAATAGTGTTATTTTAAACAAAACTTTGCAGTTCCCCTTTAAAGGAGACATCTGGGCTCAATGTGGCAGGCAGGGAAGAGGCAGCGAGAGCAGAGATGATCACGCAGAGAAATATGCGCAGGAAAAATACAGTCGCCACCGAGAACGCACCGGGCAGTGCCCGAGCCCCAGTTTGCAGCCCCCCAGCCGCAGGAGGGCAGCGGGTGGTGATGTCCCTGCTGCCGGGATGTGACACGGAGGGAGGGGATGCTGAGCGCTCCCAACCCACCTGGGGGTGGCAGGATGGGGCGATGGGGTGCCCTTGACCGGGGTCCCGCGGGCATCTCCAGCACCTTCTGCTGCAGGGGGTGAGCTGAGGCGAGAGCCGGCTTTCCAGAGAAAATGCTTCAGAGATAAAAAATTGTACCGGGGCTCACAGACAGCGGTGTTATGGATTCCCCAGGAACAGTCGTATTGCTGCCAGACAGGCAAACACGAGAAAAATATGGGGGAGATAAACCTCCCTGCCGCAGCTCCGAAAGCATCCCCCGCTCCCTGGGGCTGGGTAGGAATATCTCATCCGTGCGGGTTGCCCCACCAGCGCTCTTTATGGGCTGTCTCGGGCCTTTCCTGCAGCATCTGGTAGCGGGTGCTGGGAGGGATAGGTGCTTAGGCTAAATGCAGCTCTGCTCTGGCCCTTTATGGCAGTTCTTAGACTCCTATATTATCTGGGCTTTGAGGCAAGTCGAAGCACGGCTGAGACAGAGGAATAAAGCATGGCTTTTTTTATTTATTTGTCTTTTAATGCTCTGCCATATTCACCTTTCAGGAAATTCCCGTCTGCCTCCAAGTGGCCAGCTTCTTTCTTGGGCCCTGCGCGCAGGCTCCACATGGTTTCATTTTCCTCACCAGCAATAATAAATCTGTTAGTGAAAGCGTCTGCTGGAGGTGTCTGCTCTCCGACAGAAAAGCCTCCATCGCCTGCGCAGGATGTCCGTGTCAACAGCTTACAAATCCTGCTCCCGCCGGCCGGGAGGGCAGGGGGCTCGGCTGCGCGCCCGCCTGCGGGGCCAGGGGCCTCTGCTCCCCAAGGGGCTGCGAGCTCGTTCCTATCAGCACAGGGTCCTGTCGGGGGCAAACTCTTCCAATTAACTCTGTTATCAGCCTGACCCTGCCTGGCCAGGCTGCGGGGAGATCCTGTGTGCCCCCTGGATGGGATCAGCAGGAGGACAGGGAGATTTGTGGGGACAGGAGATGTGGGGGACAGGGAGATGTGTGGGCACACAGGCCACGGAGGTGGCTGGCTGGGGGACGCAGGACAAGTGCCCCCCACAGCCCCAGCAGCTGCTGAAAGCTTTCTGGGGACCTAAAGGCTGCAGCCGAACGGTTCTCAGCCCAGCTGCCCCAGCTGCCAGCAAGCTGCCCCCAGAGCAGAAAGCCTCGTGGAGCTCTCCTCATTGCTGCTGCTTTCTCAGCTCTGGCAGTGAGAAATGTATATTTTTAGTTAACTGAAAACTCAGATTAACTCACGACCCCGTGACTCTGGGAGACGGCACTTTAATAAAACTGATAAACAAAAGGAGCTTTCTGAAAAAGAATCACTTTTTTAATGCAGCACGATTGTTTTCCCTCCTCCCTACGGCCCCCCAGGCGCAGGTGTAGCCTGAGAGCGCCTAAGGGCAAAGACAGATAATGAAACAAGCAGCATTGTTGTTCTTTCCCTCGCAGAAATTGCCTGTGGTTTGCTCTGAGGCTGGCAGGTGTGCTGAACGGAGGCTCCGGCTCCAAAGCAACTCCCTGGGTTCTAAGAAAACATTGTTATACCGTATTCATGTAGATCTTGCTGATATCACATGAAAATTATTTTGGCTGCACTTGTGGCAAAGTCGGGAGGTACTGAGATTTGAGGGCAAATGCTTTTCTCATGCCAGGCGAGCACTGGAAGTCTCGGGCTGCCAAAAAAAAAATTAATAATAATAAAATAAAGCTCTCAGCTCTCCCTCCTCCCTAGCCAAGGCAGAAGGCACCCAGCCCAGCGCTGGGTGACACCTGGCTGTAAATGCCATCACCTCCTCCTCCTCCTGGGACAGCACCCAGATGTCCCGCTGGGGTCCTGGGTGCTGCCGCGGGCCGGGGGGCCGGGAGGATGCATCCTGCTGCCCCCATCCCCACGCTGTGCCCGGGAGAGATAAGCAGCTGTCTGACAGCACAGATCAGCACTTATTGTAATGGAAAGCAGAGATAGATATCAAGAGGGGTGATTAATAATAATAATAAAGAAGTCTAAACTTATGTACTTATGCTCCAGGATGAAAAAACACCACCGCCACAACCAGCCTTTGTTGATTTCTTTTGCTTTGTAGAAACAGCTTCCTCCGATATCCGCACTTAGGTTTTCTCGGGCACCCCGCTGAGGTTTTGATGTTGGATTTTCGTCAAGAATATTGAGCATGAAATCTAAACATTAATTTTGGTGACAGCTGATGGAGAGGGATAACGGGCTCGGGGGGGCCCGTCCTGTACCTGGGGAGGACAGGGGCACAGGAGCTGTGGCACGGGGACAGGGCAGGCAGGGAGCTGCGGGTGTCTTTGGGACCAGCATCAGCCAGATCCGCACCTCCAGTTATCTTTTTTTGCATTAGGGCTGCAAACTCAGAAGAGCTTTGGTGCATGTAGGGTGAAGGTGTGCAGGTGTGAGCAGCGCTCTGCTCCTGGGCTCCTGGGAGGCTCCCGGGTGTGCGAACAAAGGCATGGCCTTGTACAAGGCTGGGCAGAGCTGTAAGGAGACCCTGTGCAGGAGGCAGCAGCTCCTGGGCAGTGCTGGGAAGTGGGGGGCTCGGGGGCAGAGGGACCGTGGGCAGGGGACGGTGCTCGGGGTGCCCCAGCGTGGTGGCGGTGCCGGATGTCTGCTTAGCGAGGTGAGTGTTACTGGAGTGGAAAGCTTTCCGATTAATCAATGAGTTCAATTACTGTTCATTAAATTACCACAACTCTTGGCTGTTCATAACGGCAGCCGTTAACTAATTGATTCTTCCGGGTGCTGTACCTGGCTCTTTCGGGTGCTGTTTGCAGTGAAACACTGGATTTCTCAGGTTTTCTGCCTTGTATGTGCATGTTCAGCCGTGCCTTATTTATCCTCTCCAGTGACAGTTCTGGAAATAAACAGTATTTCAGCAGCAGGAACCTCGCCACTAGTGGGTGCTGGGATGGCACCTCCCTTGCGTGGTTCCTCCCCGCTCAATTCACTCTTCTCAAGTGTTTTAAAGCTCTGAAGTTTGCTCCTTCAGCTTGAAGCTTTCTCCCCTTTCTCGAAGATTAATAATAGCTTCAAACACCCGTGGTAACTTTCTTCTATTACTGTAACCCTGCTCGGTAATTTCTGGATGATTAAAAGTTCCTCTGCCTTTTGCCTGACAGCATCTTGCGTTGAGCCAGGCCCTCGCTCCAGCAGCGGCTGCAGCTGAAAGTTTGGTCAGATTGGGTTAATCTCCTCAAAAACCTGCCGGGTGAAGAGGAGGGGCATTTTACTGCCTCGCAAGGATTCTAGTCGATGTACAGCATACAAGTGGAAAGGGTTATTTTCCTCCAATCTCGAAGTGGCTCTGAAAGTCTAACGCCTTTATCCTACTCACACACCATCACAGCCGGCTGGCAGCACGGGGCGGGTGCTGGCCACGGCGTGCGCATGGGTGAAACCCTGAGCTCCTCTCCTCCAGCGCTGCAGCCGAGCTGCCACAAGGCTGGGGCAGGCAGAGGCTGTGGCTGCGCCTCCCCTGAGCCTGCAGCTGGATTCACGTCGGCCCAACACGCGGCTGCGTCTGGAGGCTGCTCCCCAGTTTGGTGCCTTTTCGCTTCCACGGGGGTGAACCCGAGGCGCGCTGAATCTTTCCTCCCCATCCAGGCACCGAGCGAGACCTGGAATTCATTGACTGATATTTGCAGAGACAGCGAGATAATAACATTGACGGACGGATTGCTCGCTTCTCCCTCTCTCTCTTTTATTTCCGCAGAGTTAACACAGTATGCAGTGAACTTTCCCCAGAGGATGAACCACTGAGTCAGCCGGGTTTGTTTGTTCGGGCGACGTGGCCCAGCACACAATTGGTGCTGTGAGGACGGACCCCCAAGCTGTTCCTGGTGAAGTGAGGATGGAATTTGTATCATCCCAGTGAACCGATTCTCTTATCTGCATTGTCTGCTCAGCATCTAATGAACTAATGAAATATGCAACAATTCAGCTATAGAAAAGACCTCACTTTTAAATTAGCACTAATTAGAGATAATTATCTTGGCTGGTTTGATGTTTCTATGTAATGAGCCTGGGTTTTCTTTTGTTGAGAATTGGTGTGGTCAAATATATGAAATGGCACATTGAATTTCCACAAGTGCCTTTTGTTCCTGACTTACTTTAACATTTCCAAGAGGTCTGCTCTTCCTTTTGAAGCCATTTCATTTGGCTATAGCGCAACTGCCCCTTGTTATTGGAGGGCAGGGATGTGAAGCAATGCCAAGTCCCTGCAGCTCCTGCCTCCCACCCCTGCTCCTGCTGCCCCCAAAACCTGGCTCTGGGGAAAGGGCAGGACCAACACGGGGCTTCTGCCAAGAGTCAGTGCTTGAGCACCAGGGACCTGTGGCACAGGCGGTCGGAGCTGCCCCATCCCTTCCCCATCCTTGCCCCCTTTCCGAGCAGGAGCGAGGACAGCCCGAGGACAACCCAGCAGCATGAGATGCAGCAGCCGGCGAGCTCGCTGTGTGATTCACGCTCCACACAGGGACACGACGAGGACTCCCGGTGCCCCTTTACAAACCATCAGCTCCTGCCCACCCTTCCATCTCAGGGACGCAGCCTGGCTGTGCAGCCGGCTGTCACGGTGCTCTGCCTGTCTCGCTGCCGCCTCTGAGTGCCCCCGGTGCTGGTGCCAGCGCTGCTGTCTGCGGCTAGCACCGCACAGCACCGTCTGTACGGCTCTCGCTGGGCTTTTCTGGAGCACCTGACGCTGCAGTATCAAAGTGATCAATCACATGTAGCAAGATTACCTTTCCTATCCTATAATCAGTAATTTGCCACGGATCCCTCATTTTTCAAGGGGATTTTAACAGCCCAGCTGGTGACAAGCTGCCAGGGCAAGATGCTGCAATGTGCAATAAAATTACACCTCTCTCTATCACCGCGCCAGACACCCTTTCTTCTCCCTGCTCCCTGGGCTCCCATAACCTGCGCCCAGCCAAATAATTCCATCAGCGCCTGGCTTAGAGTCCCCAAATGGGAGAAAGCAAAGGCTCTCCTTGCTGTACCACTCATGCCCGGTCCCTGCTGACCGAGCAGTGTCCCTGCCCCGTGCCCCTCTCCCCACAGCACAGCCACGTTTCCCCCTCCTCGGTGCAGGGGGAGCAGAAAAGCCGCGTGCGTCCCTGGCGCTTAATTGGAGCGGTGGCTGCGGTCCCCTGGCACCCAGTGGCGGGCTGGCGGTGGCAGGCAGCCAAGGTAATTACGGCTGAGTGGTCCTCTCCCAGTCCCCAAAGAGTCTTTATGAATCGTCGGGTAACGGCTAGAGTTCAAGAGAGCGGGGTATTCAGGGAGCTCGGGCAATTACCGAGATGGGTAAGCCCTCTCCGGCGGTGCTTGGCCGTGCCCTCCTCCTCTGACCGCCCTGCACGGATTCGGGGAGGCGGCGTGCAGGGACAGCACAGCCCACACCCGTGTGCCAAGGGTGCTGTCCCCTCGCTCCCGTGTGGCCCCAGGTTTGGGAGGGAGTGGAGGTGGAGGTGTGAGTGCGGGGCTGAGCCAGCGGCCACCCGCAGCCCACCAGCGCAGCAACACCTCCCCCTTATTAACAGCAATTATTTCCCTTTCCCATTTATTATGATTAACACTTGCAGGTTGCACTGGATCAAGTACTGGCTTCCGCTAAACATTTTTACAAACACACACACACACATATATATATTTATGTAGCATACCCGTGTAGAGACTTTTCCCCCTCTCCCAGCCACTTCCCAGCCTTTATAGCCCAGTATGGGCCCGGGACACGAGCAGTGCCCTGGGGACAGCACACGGCTCAGCTGCGGATGGAGAGAGCGCAGAGACGAGGGGCTGGTTTCTCCGCTGGTGAAACAGAGCCAATGGAGCTAACGGTAATTTATATCCACTGGCCCTTGATCTCGTGTTAGCTTGGCCCTGGGCTCCCCAAGGCATGAAAAGGTCTCATAAATTCCTAAAGCTGACAGAGGGCTGTTTGGCTTCGTTGGATCCTGCAGAAACTAAATGTGCCATCTAAGGTAGTGCCGCGTACCCTGTGGCTAGAGAAAAATGATCTTGGCTGGGTTTCCATTAAAGCACTCAGCCAGCACGAGGGAGCGATCTGGGGCCATCCGGCGCTGACGGCAGGGTGCTGGGAGGCAGGCAGGGCTCCGCCGAGCCCATCTGCGAGAGGGCAGGGGAGGATTTCACAGCGCCTCGTGCTGCCCAGCCCAGGCACGGGGCTGCGGTGGCTGCTGGAACAGGCGCCCCGATGGCAGAAAGTGCCAGGTAAGCTCGCTGCCGTGCATCTCAAACCCGGGCTCGCTGCTCCCAACACGAGAGGCGAGAGCACCCGAGGCACCTTACGGGATGAGCACAGAGGAGAGGAAGATGACCCTGCACGGTTTAGAAAAGCAAAGCAGAAAGTCGTACTCCTAGGAGGCTGGCACAAACTGAGCCGTTTCCCTCCTTACTCCCCCCAGCAAAACACTGATGTGAGACGCGATGTTCGCAGGAGACTGGCCTGCCACTTCCACGGGCACGCGGGGAGGCCGGACAGTGGCCTGACAAACAGACAGGTTTGGGCAGCAAGAGACCAAGGACCTTGAAGACACCGCCCAAAGCAGCCACAGGCTCAGGCTGTGCTGCAGCTGCTTCCTCCTGCTCCACGGCCCGGGAAGGGCCCTGATCACTGCCTCTTCCCCATCACGGGGGTGGGACTGGCAATAAGAGGTTTCTGAAAGCGCCAAAGCGTGGCATTTCCCTGGGGCTACCCTCTCTTTTCTTGCCTGTGGCATCTTTGCTGCTGCCACCAGATGCGCGGGGCAAGTGAGAGCCTGCACTAATTGCCCCCCGGGAGCAGTAAGGGCTGTCTGCCGATGTGGTTCTGAAGCTATCTGGAAAATAGCTCATGCCAGCTGGGAGCAAAGAAATCTGCACTCCCGATACCTTCGGGACCTCTGGCTCCAGAGGCAGGATTTTTACTTTTCCAAATGAAAAACAAGGCAGCATTCACGGGCACAGCAATTGCTTCTGATGCCATGGGGGAGGCCACCATTGCAGATGCCAGCGGAGACAACCGAGGGCATCTTTCGGAGCCCCCTGCCTGCACACGAGTGTCCTTTTGTCCCCTCTCCACCTCCCAGCCCCACCTTTAGGATCCCCCCACAGACAGCAGCAATCCCACATCTGGTGTGGAAGGAAAAAAAGCTAGAACCTGGCTGGGTCAGAAGCTGGTAACTGAGGTAATGAGGCTGGCAGGGGACAGGCCACCAAGCCTCCTCCTTTCAGAGTGTGAGCCTCATGCTGCAGCGAGGCACGGCGATTTACCTCACCGGGTGCGTCTCGGAGCAGGTGATGGGGACCGGACGAAACGTGGCACTGGTCCCATTTATCGCAGCACCTGCGGGTCCCATGTCAAGGCTGGCAAAGCAGTAATGGATCCTGAGCAGCAAAAAATCCATCGCAGAGCTGCTTTTAGTGGAGGAAAATAATCAGAGCACGGTCTTAGAGATGTGTCTTTCCTTGTCCCGCTGCTTCCTCCATCAGGGAGGATTTCTGAAGGCCTCGGTGCCCCAGAACAGGTCGCTCCTGCCTGCGCTCTGGCAGGTGGGAGCATCCCCCGGGCACCCACCCTGCCCCACTGCACAGCACTGGTTTGAGGACCCCTCTCACTGCATTAGAGCTCTGTGAACAAGCCTGCAGCCGGAGAACACAAACTGGCAGGTCTTCTGCTGGCAGTAAACAGTGAGCCTGGTGTGAGCCGTGCTGCCCCCTGCGCTGCATCCATCCTTGCTGGTCTCTGCACATTTTCTCCTAACAAAGAGGAGACTTGATACTGCGGAAGGACAGGGTGCAGTTTTCCTGGGTGATTTTACCTCAAACAGAAGTCTTCCCGTTGAGCTGGGCCATCCAGGAGAACGATCCTGCTCCCCAAGCCCTGCCTCCAGCAGCGCAGCAGTGTTATCCAGCAATTTCCTTCTGCATCAAGGCTGAAAGCAGGCACGTCACCCGGAGCTAGCGGCATCACAGCGGCATGGATGTTCACCTCTCGCCGAGTGATAGGAAGTGGAATTGATTGCAAGAGATCAGACACCGAGACTCTCATTAACTTCTGCTAACACCTGAGCGGCTGGCAGGCACTTGCCTTTTTGGATTATCTCCTGCACATTTCCAGCCGGTGACCCTGGGTGCTCTCCAGCCCCGCTTGACTCAATAACACGCGGCGTCAGCAGGAGGAGGCTCAGCCTCGTCTGCCTCCCGCTCCCTCCGGGGCACGCAGCCCAGGAACACCTCCGGGCAGCGGTGCAGCACCGCAGGCCTGCGCTGTGCCCCTGCCGTGCCCCATTCTCCTGCATGCGGTGGCCAGGATCCGGTCCCTGGGGAAAGGGACTGAGCAGCTGGGAGAGCCGAGGCGGGGGCACACACCCTGCTGCCACCAGCTCAGGGCACAACAGGCTGCCCGGGAAAGTCGCATCCTCCTGCGGGCCCACGGAAGCGCAGCTGGCCCCAGAGCCTTGCAAGGGATGGGGCTGGCCACAAAGTCACCGTGACACCAGGAGCCCTGGGGGCCAGGACACGTCCCCTGGGCACAGCGATCGCCGTGGTGGAGCTGAGCCGGTGCCGTGCCCGGCTGCCCACAGCCCCACGAGTCAGCAGCCGGCAAGCTGGAACGGAAAGAAAACAAGAGAAGAAGGTGCTGGAATATCATAAGAGAAATGGGTTTTCATTACCAAACTGAGAGGTGTCTGCTTTTGAGAAAAAAACATCAAATTAGTGTCTTTCAAACAGCAGCAGAGAGGATACACAGCAAGCAAGTTCCTCTTCGCTCTCACACCTGTCTCAGATCATCCTACTAATTTCGAGTTACTACCAGCTCTTTTAATACCCTGCCAGAGCTCTGCATTTTTTTTTATTTTTTAAACCACAGGCTAGCCAGCTCCCCAGCCTTGAATTAAACACGCAAGGGAGCAACAAGAACAAAACTAAAAAAAAGAAAAATAAAGGTCAGGCCCTGCTACACATAGCTCCTGCCCAGCAGGAAGGAAGATGGGGAGACAGCCCCGGCTGCTGCGGCTCCCCCCACCCGCACGGGGCTCCCCACACCTCCCCGGGGGCTCGGGGGCAGCCAGGACATGGGACCACACTGGGGATGAAGGGTGAGAATCCCCTGCTACCTCCCCAGCAGAGGGTCTGCAGACAGAAGCCAGCAGAAGCAGACAAGGGGATGCACAAGCCCCCCCCGGTGGGCAGCGTGGGGCTGAAGCCACACTGCTGGCCACCCCCAGCCTCCCTCCTGCACAGCCTCAGAGGCTCTCCCTTCTCCCAGGCCCTGCTCTGCACCCACTCACACGTGAGCAGTCCCAGCTGGGCCCAGGCGTGCCTCAGCGGCAGGTTTTAATCTCCTAACTGGCACATCCTAATGGAAAAGACGTTGGTGCTCTCAGGAGAGCCTCCTGCCCCGGAGCAGCTCACGATGGGGAACGTGCCCCTCGCGCAGCCCTCACCCAGCACAGCGGGGCTGCTCCACGGGGCACGAGGGTGGGCTGCGAGGGGCAAGGCAGCGGAGGGGGACAACGGGGGCTGCTGTGTTATCTGTGGGCAGCGCAGAGCTGCAGAAACGCCAAAGCAGAGATGCGAGGGACTGGAACCACGATGGGGTGGAGGCTGGTGGAGCTTGGTCCAGGCCTTCTCCAAGTCTTGTGGCCCACCAGGCTGAGAGGTGGGCCGCAAAATGGGCAAATGACCAAACTTTGGAAGCAAGTGCACTCCCAGAAACCTTCCCCCTGTCCCTGCACTTTGTCATCTATCAGAGAGCAGAAGCAGAGGCTGAGAACATGAGGGGCTCAGAGCTGCTGTGAATCAGCCTTGTTGCCTGGGGTAAATCTGCACTGAGTTATGCCAGTGAAAGATCCTAGACAGGGAAAGCTGTTGTTTCTGGGCAGGGGCAGATGAGGAAAACCTAATCCAGAAGAGCTGGGCTGGAGCACCCAGTTCTCCACAGTCCCTCCTTGTCCTCCCTGGGGCACTCTGGGGCCGAAGCCCCCCGGAGGAGCTCCCCCGCTCTGTCCACGTGGAGGCAGCTCGGGGCTTCCTCGCCTCTGCAGACCCCCGTGTCCCTCCCTGGATCTGGGATCTGAGGCTTAAACAAATATGTGGCTATGTAAATAAATATGAAGCGTGCAGCTTGAGAAGCAGGTTAATGGCTGGGGAAGCCGGGCTTGACCTCAGTGACATTTCAAATTAGTTCTGCTGCGCTGGGCTCGTGCTTTGAAGGGATTTTCACTTGGGCTGAATGCGGAGAGAAACATTAAAATTCGTTATGTGAAGAGGCTCTCTGGAGCTCCCTTCCCCCTGGGGAGAGGGCACCGGCACCCCTGGTGAACACCAGAGCGAGGGGGCTGCTGGTGAAGGTGGGCATGCACAGTGCTTTCACCCCGCCGTGGAGCTCGGGGGCCATCCAGGCTGGGATGGGGCACACAGCACCGTCCCCAGGACCTCAGCCCCGTGGTGGCCACCGAGCCGGTGAGGCCGGATCTCCTGCCCAGGTGGGGCACTCGGGAGTGATGTGTCCACACGTGTGCAGGCATGGAGGAACGCTCGCGTGTGCCCATGTGTGCACACGTGTGTGTGTGAGAGAGAAAACTCATCGAAAGTGGGCAGAGAATACATTACCGGTGCTTGGTACATGCCCTGAAAGGAAAGCAGAAGGAAGAAAAGAATACATTACAAGAACAAAAGGGGTCATTTGTACCAGTCTAAATCGGCCCTCTTGTGAGCATGTGTCATGATACAGTTTTTAATTACACGAAGCCGTGCTGGCCTTCCCACAGGATCGCAGCTCCGACACCGGAGCAGCCCTCTGCCAGGGCAGCGTTCAGCTGCAGGCACGAGGCATATGAATTCCGCCGTGAAGCAATGGGACGATTATTAACGTGGGGGAAAAAAAAGTAAAAAGGTTTCCCTGGCACTGTGGGAAATGACTGGACTGTTTTGGCAGAATTTTTCCTATGGAAAGGGAGTTTCAGCCCAGGTGGGGGAAACCTCCGCTTTCCCGTGCCTCGATGCAGCTGTTTCCCACGCCCATCGAGGGCTGTTCCCGGTGCCACGTGGTGGCCACGCTGAGATGGAGGCCGGGGAGGCCAGGACAAGGCTCCCCGATCCCTTCCCCAGGTGGAAGGGATGCATTGAAGCACCACAGCCCTGGGGTGGGTGGCAGCGTGCCCCCGCGGTCCCAGCCCCGGCCGAAGGAGCAGGAAGATGGATTTGGCTAATTTTGGCCGCTGGAGTGACTCAGCCTCCTGACAGCCCTCCCAGACCTTTGCCACTCCACCTAAACAGGGATTATTTCATCCTCTCAGAATGGCTTAAGCGCTAATAAAAGGCATTAAAAATTAATTTTCCACGCTGTCTGTCGGAGTTTCTTCCATCCCTGGAACGCGTTCAACAAGCAGAACTGATAAGCAAAACCCAGACAGCGTCCTCCATGCTAATGCCCCCCCGCGCAGGCGTGCTCCCCCCAGCCCGGCGCTCATCATTAGGGGAGAACGGGCAATTATTAAAATTCCATCTTTCTCCTTTTCATGAAAAAATAAAAAGGAAAGATTTTGTTGGCAGCTCGGTGATTTGCTACGGGTGTCAGGCCTGCTCCTCTCTCTCCCCTCGTGTCAAATAACATATGCAAAGGAAATTTATACACATGCACACAGGCAGCTCGGCACGGCAGCTCTGCCACCCGCCAAGGCTCTCGCACATCCCCGGGCTGCCAGGAGGGAGGTGTCTGGTGGGGAGCTGCGGAAGAGAGGGGAAATGAAAGGAGAGGGAGCATCAGGCACGGGGCGGGGAGCGCAGCCTGGGTGGTGCGGGGGCTTGTTAGGGCCATGGCAAACCCTCCTCGGGGTCAGGGGTCGTGCATGGGCTGATGGCGAGGGGCTGGGGCTGGAGCAGCCCCGTCGAGGCCAGTGCTCCCGGTGACCCCGCGGAGCTGCTCCCGGTCCCGGCACGGTGCCTGCTGCTGGGGGGCCCAAAGCAGTCCCAGGCATGGCCCCCCCCGGCTGCTCGTGCGGTGGGTGTGCAGCGATATTCGGGATGGGGGCACCAGCCCGGGAAAGGCCCCGGTGCCCCATTCCCAGCCAGCGCCGCTGCTGCGCCGGCCTCATTCGCCTCGGATCCACCCAATTACAGCTAATTAGCTTTTCTGCCATAAAGCCCTAAGGAGACAATGGAGAAAAGCCTCCTGCCTTTGACAGTAATGAAGTTAAATAGATATTTATTTATCCTTTTATTAGACAAACCAATTATAATTTTACGCTTGAAATAGCTAATTTTTAAATGTGATGTCGAGGCGTATGTATATACCAACGTAATATATAGCCAGGCCTGGCCTATAACAATCCTGCCTCATTAACAGCACGGCTAAGTTGGTATTTAAATATACTCTAATGCACCCATTCATAAAATGATAATTAAAAATACGCTGAAATGCAGCCATTAAGACAGGGATCCTGGTTATTTATAGGCTCGGTTTTCAGTTTTGAATGATAAACCCCTGAGTAATTGCCTGGACCGGTGAAGCTTTGCTCCCCCAGTGCTCGGACCCACCGGGGCTGGGAAAGCAGAGGCGGGTGCTTCCCATCGGGCTGGCCGTGCCGGGCGCGCACGCTGCCTGCTGTCGGCATCAGGGGCAGCCCTGCACCTCCCCGAGCGCCCGCATGCAGATGGGAAGTGTCGAGATCACGTCCCCAGAAAGTTTATGGCAAACTGCACGAAGAGAGGACAAGAAGCTTCAGCTCGCCGACCCCATCCCCAGGTGGCGAGGCTCCGAGAGAAAGCACCGAGAGGAGCCCGTGGGTGTGCGCCGTGCCATCTGGGTGCCTGTGCCTCGCAACCGAGAGAAATGTAATTAAGCTACCTGAGTCCCGAGTATTTGCAGATCCCTAATTGGATGCTGGAGGCGGCTGGCAACAAGGGCCTTGGGTTTCTGCTCTGAGTACAGAGACAGTGCCCGGGCACGGAGAGCCCCGCCGTGCCATCCAGCCTGCTGACGGGCTCTTGCCCCACCAGCCAGCTCACCTCGGTGCCGGGGGGCGGTTTGGCTCAGGAGGCAAGGAGGGAAATCCGGCAGCCCCGGTGAGCTTGGAGGAACCCAGTGGTGCCAGTGCTGTGCACCCCCAGCCCTGCACACCTCCCCAAGTGTCTTCTTCCCCAAGCATGGGGTGGAAGTGAAGCCGTGGGAGCAAGGAGGGGAATGATCCACATCCAGACAGCTGAGAAGAAGAGGAGCTGAGGGCAGAGCAGGCTCGGGGCTGTCCTCAAGGGGGTTTGGGGCCATTCCTGCTCCTTGGGGCCCCCGCACCCTGTCCCTCCGGCCGGGGGGCCCTGCCTCCCCCTGTTCCTTACCCTGCCATCTGGATGTGGGGACGAGTGGCTGGAGACCACTGACGTCTCAGCCAAACGCTAGACACCAGAGATCATAGAGGGGCTTTAAAAAAATTAATTTCACTGGCTATAAAGCTCCGGAGAGGGCGATTCAGTGCTCAGCTCAGCTGGCTGCCCCGGCTTCGGGCAGGATCTACCACGGTGCTGTGTGACCGCGAGGCGTTTGGAGACATCTGGCCCGGCACGAGCCCCAGCGCCCCGGCCCCAGCGCTGCTGGTCCAGCCCCGTCCTCTGGCTCCTCACCAGCTCCCTTGTCCCGGGGGCCTCCTGCACACGCTTCTAGAGGCAGGAAGGAGTCATTTGGCAAATGAGAAATTTGCTTCAAAATGTGAGTTCAGCCGTCTCGCACCTATTCAGGATTTTCAGTTAATTTTACTGGATAGTTTTAGTTGGAGAATTTTTCACTTTGGGGTTAGAGGCACAGAACGACCGTGGGAAGTTGGTGGCTCTGCATCCTGGAGCCCAAGGCTCAGGGTGTGGGGCATTCCCCGCGATACAGGCGACCCCTTCTCCAGCCCTTCCTTTGTGTCATATGGGAGAGCAGGGTGGTGGTTGAGTTTTGGTGGGACAAGGCCAAATCTTCAAGAGCCCTAGTAGTTAAACACTTTACAGTGCCTGTTCATGTCTATCCCCCTCTTGCTCGTGTTCCTCTTACCACCACCTCTGCACACATCAACACCTTCCCCTGGCACAGGCCCAGGCTCTTTTCCCGATGCCTCAGCTCAGCCCCCGGGGCACCGATCGATGCGCTCGGCCACACGCGGGACCCCGGCGTGGGGAGGTGGAGGCAGCTGGTGGCAGCGCCGTCCCCTGCAGTTTGTGAGATTGCAGTGCCGTGGCCAACCTGCCCGCTCCTGCTGCATTGCACAGCAGCACCGGATTTCTGTCCCGAAGCCACCAGGGAGATGGGAAGAGGCTTTCTGGGGAAGGGGCTTTCCAAAGGCAGCCGGCCGCTGGCAGAAGGGCAGGGCAGGGAAGGACGGCTGCTGGAGGCGGCGGTGCTGGCAGGAGCCTGGAGCTGCCAGGCTGTGCTGGGCACA
Organism: Stictonetta naevosa; assembly: GCA_011074415.1. NCBI lineage: Eukaryota > Metazoa > Chordata > Aves > Anseriformes > Anatidae > Stictonetta > Stictonetta naevosa. The sequence goes on from CM021700.1 coordinate 838,661, forward strand.
CTGCCTCGGCCCCACATCCCACCCCATCCCGGCCCCACGGCCCCTCACACCCGGCCCTGGGGGCTGCAGGGCCGTGCCCCCGGGGCTCCACACAGCCGCAGCAGCGCCGGGCTCGGCACGCTCAGATGCGCAGGAGGTTTTACATCTCCCATCTGCTTCCCCGCCACCTCTGCCATCTGGCTCTTTCCCAGCCTGGAAGCTTTCTTCCTAATGACTTTTCTTGACTGGGTTCAGAGACCTCGGCGCATGCAGAGGCCTGGCTTCTGCTGCCGTCTCCGAACCACCGGCGGTCACAGGCTGGTCTCTGCACGCCTGCCAGGGCAGCGCTCTGGGCTGCCCTTCGCAAGGGGCAAGCGCTGCTTTCTGCCCCTCTCTGCCTTCTGCCTGAAACGCTGCCGCAGCATCCTCGCCCTGGAAACCCCCAGGGGATGCCCAGGGGGGTGCTGCACCTCCTCCTCCTGCTTTACCCGCTGATCCTTCACCCTCACTGAACTGAGCCGTCCTGGGTCATTCCCTCCCCATGGAACAGAGCTGGAGACGGCCTCTAGGACCCAAGTGAGAGCGAGATTTGCCATGAGCTGGCAGGTTTGGGAAGCGATGGGTGTCAGCGTGGTGAGGTTGTTCTCTGCTCTTCCCTCGCCGCCCTGCCTGGTTCAGCGGGGCTCGGAGGACGGGCAGGTGTGTGCGGCAGCCGTGAGTCGGAGCCCTCCTCGCAGAGGCGATGAAGCAGAGAGAAAGCAGAGAAATCCTGAGCTAACGCAGCACGCAGCCTGATGGATCCAGCCATGACAGAGCGAAAGGGCTTCCAGGGCTGGATGCAGCCAAGACGTGGATTAGAGCAACCCTGAAACTAATTTCCAGTCACTTGCTTGAAGCATGTGCCACAATGAATTGATGAGGAACAGGCCACAACCCATTAAGCCCTCTGCTAAATGCATGCAGCTAACTACGTGCCCTGCCTGCATCCTGCCGGGGGCGAAGCCTCCTGCAGAAGGGCTCAGAAAGCTCCTGCAGAACCCCTGGAGGAGGCACTGACAGAGCACCAGGGCGAAGGACACGCGGGGAAGGGCAGCTCCCTCCCGGGCGATGCTCTAACCCGGGGCAGCAGCGGGAGGCCGGCACGGCACCCCGGGCTCTGGCTGTGCTCCCTCGGGATGCTGCCCTGGGCACCCTCCGCCAGCCGTGTCCGCGCTCCACGGGACCACAGAATCCTAGGATATGCCGAGCTGGAAGGGACCCACAAGGACCACCGAGTCCAGCTCCTGGCACCGCACAGGTGTACCCCAAATTTCAGACCGTGAAAGCAGCCGGGCTCTGCCCTTCCCCGCATCCCGGCCGTGGCGGTGCTCCTTCGCTCTGCCCGCAGCCCCCGGGGCCCCCCCCCCTCGTCCCCGCCGGGGCAGCCCCGACACCCCGGCGGTGGCCGGGGGGCGCTGCCGTGGGGGGGTCTCTCGCTGCCCCCCCCCGCTTTAGCCGGGACAAACGGGATAAGCGGTGGCGGAGCGGCGGCGCTGGGGGGCACTCGCACTCCTCTGCGGGCCGGGGGCGGCACGGGCGGCCCCCCCCCCGGCACCGGCACCGGGCGGAGCGAGGGGCAGCGCCTGGGGCGGGGGGGGTACGGGGGGAGGCCGGGACGAAGGAGGCCGAGCCTCGCTCCGCGGGGAGCCCCCGGGGTCCGGCCCCTGCTCTGCCCCCCCCCCCCGCACCCAGGGGCACCGGGGGGTCCCCTGCAGCCCCCCAGCGCGGGGGGGGGCGGCGGCAC
>CM021700.1:840522-879664 GCA_011074415.1 Stictonetta naevosa
GGGGGGGAGAAGCTCAGCGGGGCGCAGCGAGCACGAGGGTCTCTGCAGAGCCGTGCGGGGAGCCCCCCGCAGCAGCCCCTGAACAAGAGGCGCCCCGCTGGCGTTTATTTAGCGCTGCGGCCCTGCGAGAGCGAGAGCTCCCCGGGGAGGAGGGGAGGCAGGGGCTGGCGGGGGGCTCAGGGCCGTGGGATGCGCATGGAGGGGGCGTGGGGGCCCTGGCACTGACGCCCCCCCCCCGGGTGGGCTGCCCTGTGCACCCCTGCTCCCAGGCTGGGGCGGCTGCAGGGACAAATCCTGCATCCCCATAAGGGTTTCCACCAGCCTCTCCGTCCCATAGTGGCAGGGCTGGGGGGCAGGGGGCTGCAACCCCCAGGCACAGCCGCGGGGAGCTGTGGGGCCAGGCCCGACGCACGCTGCAGTACTGGCTGGGTGCTCTAACACAGCTCTCACAATGCGCTGCTCGCACCTGGCAGCCTGGGACTGGGTGCCCTGCATCCCGTGCACCGCAGGAAGGCCTTCCAACCGCAAAATGCCCCGCTGTCTGCACCGCTGTTTGCCTGGGGACAGACCTGGCCGTGCCACCAGCCGCGCGCATACCCCGCTGCCCACCGCTCTGCTCATGCAGCGTGGGGTAGCCACTGCAGCTTGGTTACCCCCGTGAACACGTCCCTGTCCCAGTGAAGAAGCAAGGCAGCAGAGACGCTGGGAATACGGCTGCAGGAAACGGGGAAAAAGCTGGCCTGATAGCGACAGTGCTGCTCCCCCGACCCAGAGCTCCATGTTTCATTTCCCTCTCTTCTGCTCCTGTCCATTACGCTCCCATGGAAGCAGGAAAGGGAGAATTTGTGCCCGCAGCTGTGCTTGTTCCTCACGGGGCCTCTGGGCGAGATCGCCAAGGGAGTGCTAGCAAATAGCAGTGCCCCCCCCAAGACAGGAGAGGAGGCAGGGGTATGGAGTTGTGCTTTCTTCAAGCAGCTCGCCTGGCCCTCAGCTCTCAGACTCAAACTTAATCTGTCTGCAAAGCCGAAATCATTCCAGTGCTGAGCAATTAGGGCAAGTGCCATCCTGAGGCTGTGTCAGGCAGCAGTGCAAGCGATCTAACAGGCGGGGAGGAGAAGCCCACTTCTCCACAGCTGCTGCTTCGGCGAGGAGATGCTCCGGAGTGCTTTAAGTCATCAGCACAAGGACCCGACCTGAAGTGCTGTGGCTGCAAAGAGTTCAGTCCCTCTGCTTCTCGGTGACAGCAGCGAGAAATATTCAGAGGAGCGAAGCAGTGCAGACGGCTCCTGGAAATACCTGAGATGTCAGCTGGAGGACTCTTCTCCTGAAATCCCAGCCTGATTTGCAAGTCAAGGAGAATGGGATATACCAGGAGAAGCGACCAAACTTCAGCAGACAGAGCTCCAGTTGCTCTTAACACGCGAGTGCTGCACCTTTCCCGCTTTATGAGCAGCGTGTCCCGTCAGGTGCCATCAGGTGTGTCCCTCCGTGGGGCCTCGTTTCCACCCGGGAGAGGCGGTGAGCTGTGGGGCAGGCAGCAGCGTGCCGGACCACATGCCCCTCTGAACTTCCCATCACGAACTGAGCCCGGCGAAGGCTGCAAACACCGACATGCCCAAACCTGCTGCCCCAGCAGCCCGTTCCTGGAAGGCTTTGTTTGTGTGCCGGCACGCCGTTTGTGCACGGGCAGTCCTGTTGGCTCGCAGGAGTGCGGTTGTGCTGCGTGTGCGGGGACAGGCAGAGCTGTGCGCAGAGAGCTCCCCCAGCCCCGCTGTCTCCAGGAGCAATTACTGGGTGTGAGGGGAATGAGAAATCGGAATGATAAATCTAGAAAAAGCAAACTGCTCCACTCCACCAGGAAGGAACCCAGCTATTTTTAAGATCAGGGACGATGTACGAAGCCAGAAAAAATATTCTGTCTTGTGCAAAAGAAAACAGGAGGAGACTTCCAGCATCCTGGCTCTGTCTACCCTTCAGATCCCTCTCCCCACTCTCTCCCGGGACTTTGTGGGACACGGCTGTGTCCCTGCGAGGCCCTTGTGAAGCCTCAGGAAGCCAGGCATGGTACAGGGTGGCCGGTCCCCCCTGAACACTACACATTTGGTGGGGCCCCTCTAGGAAAAGTAAGCAAAACCCACTGACCCACATACCCCCTCCAGAGCACACACTGGCTGATTGGGAGTGGTAACGAGCTGAAGCCGAGGATGAGGTGCTGGAGGCTGCCGCACAAAGCAGCCCCGGCCAGGCGATGCCACCGGCACGGGGCCTGGTACAGAGCGAACGGTGGCCTTGTTGGGAGCGAGGTGGCACAGGAGTGACCTGGTCACTGCCAGTCCCATCACCTCAGCTCGGTTGCGTGGGACGGGACTGCACCACTGACCCAGATTCTGCTGAAAGGAGCCATGCGTGCTGCACCGAGGGGCTGGGGCCGGCCGTGTGCCTCTGCGCCCTGCAGCCACGGAGCCGCCTGGAGCAGCGCTCGGCCCCGGGGGAAGCCACAGCAGCATCCCCACATCGTGGCAATAAATGCCTTTAGATGTCATTAGTCTCACCCATCGGTCTCCGGACCACTAGAAATACTTACATCAAGCACAAAAAACAAGCACGTGCTCTTTGCATTTACTTGCCCCTTCCAATAACAGCTATTATTACTCATATTTATTCCAGTGCTGCCTGCAGTCTCGTGGAGAGCAGCGCCTAATGCTGCCAGACAGTGGAGGGATGGCAAGCGGTTTTTTATGATCAAAGTGGGATCCCTTTGTGCTCCTGGCTACTTACTCCAGGCATGAGAGGGGAATGAAAACCCAGCATCATTTCCCGTGACAAACACGGGACGAGGTGCAGGCACCTCTAATGCTGGGAACCTGCGCGGACAAAGCAGCTCCAGCGCTGCCTCTGTGCATGCCCACTGCTGTACGAACCCGACCAGTTTGGGTTTAATTTCAGCTGAAGGGAATTGGCTTGAAGCATTTTTTTAATATGAGGCTAGGTATGGTTGTTCCTCATATATTATTTTATTACAAACCAGAAAACCAGTATTCCTGTTTCTTCCTTCAGATTTGATTTTAGAATTCAAATGAAAGATTTTGCTACAAATCCCCCTTAACAAAATTGGAATGCCTCAAAGAAATGCTTTCAGGTGGTCAGACAAGCACTTGTCAGGGACCTGCCCGTAGGTCCGGCATGCCGCAGCTCTGGCCATGGCGGGGAGGCTGTGGCCATGGCGCCTGGCTGTCCTTGCAAAGAGAAACTGCCTCAAATTTTCATTCCAGGAACAATTTTCTATTTGAAATATTTTCCTTTTGGGTGGAAGCAATGCGAGGCCGCTGCTGGCGGTGCGTGCCCGGGCAGGCTGCTGCTCTGGCATCTCCCCGGCGCGCTGGGGCCGGGCGCAGGGTGCCCGTCTGGGGATGGCAGAAGTCGGCTCTGCAAAATGTGGATTTCTGTTTCTTGTTTATAATTGTTTACCTCTCACCGCTATAGCTACTTCCCTCCACAGCTCATTTTGCACTGACAGTTTTAAAAACAACCCCCAAAAAAAAATAATTAAATAAAATCAGGAAGTGAGTAACGCTGAGAGTTTTCAAATGACTTGTCTATCTCCTGTTTCCCTGGGAGAGCATTTCCAAAACGAAAGTGTTTACACTATCTGAGATGCAATTATCATGAAATGTATAGGAGAAATAAGAAACAGCGGTGCGAAAGCACTACCAAAAATACCCAGGATTAAAACCGAGCGTTAATCACGGTGTTTGCTTCGTGCAGAGCCTGAAAGGCGCCGGGGGGAGCACACGCAGGAGCAGGGCTGCAGCGTTCACATTGCCAGAGAGCTGATGGTAGAGGAGATGCCCAGGGCGGCCGAGTCCACTAGCCGAGTCCTGGGAAAAGTTAATTCTTCCCTCCTGCCATCCTGGGGAGGATGTATTAATTATTGCTGGTGAATAATGACACTGAATTTCGGGCCTGCTTTTTTGCCCTCCCCCCGAAGGAGATGTGCTCACATTCAACAGCTCATCGATGCTTCCGTGTTTGGTTCTGCCATGGCAAGACATTTTGGTTCGATGGGCCGAGGTTTTACTTCCTTGCTTTAATATCTCCGGATGCCATCAGTAAATATCAGTGGCAACTTGTGAGCATCCTCCGACGATGTGAGATATGTTACCAGGTGCTTTAATGCTCAGTTGATAACCGCAGATACATTGAATTTTAAATGAATCGACTACAACACGTAATAAGTTCACAGCAAATATTATAATGGTTTATCATAAAATGTGACAACTTGACACCATGAAAGAGAGAAGCATTATCCGAGCACTATCAGTAAATACCACCCAAGTGCTCTCAGCGTTATCTAAACATCCCGCTGCACCGGCTCCTGCCGCAGACACGTGCCTGTCCCAGGACAGGACACCGCAGGTGCCGAGCCCAAAGCCGCATTCCGGAGCGAGCCTGGCGCTGCCTGCCCCCCCTTCCCAGACCAGCCGCTCAGCAGCACCCCGTGCCACGGGGAACGGGGCTCCTTCCCCGCGTGGGACCAGTTCTGCACGGTTAACCCCGGCGGGCACCCCGCCACCCCGCTCCCCTTTCACCAGCCGGTCGTGCTTTGTATGGCCGGCAGCAGCCCGAGCCCCCGGCTCCGTTCATACAAATCCTGACCTTTAAGCAAGGTACAATGGGCTTTGTCCCCTGCTTCGCTGCTCCTTGGAGAAGCATTTCACCTCTGGAGATTAAGAAATATTATTATTTTAGCTCAGCTAAAAAAGAGGGAGCAAAGTCAGAGAGCGATTAATTTAAAGGACTCTGCTGTGCTGTCAAGTCATTTTGGCTTTCCTTAAAATCACATTAACTTGGGTAGAAGTTGTTCTTGCAGTTCTGAACTTATCATCATTATCACCAGTATTTCCAACACGCTCGTCCCCTGTGCGTCTGTGCATCCCGCCGGTGCTGTCAGCGTGCCTGCGCCCGTGCGGGTTCAGCGGCTGCCATCACCCTGGCTCCTGGCTGTCCCTGCTCGGATGGGGGCACGGAAAAATTTCCAAAAAGGCGGCTGAACCGTGGCAGTGTGCTCACGGGGGAGAAACCACCTTTGCATCTCCCCCTGCATTTGGGCGGCGTGACCCACGCTGGTGCCACACGACGAGGGGCGCTGGGGCTGGCTCCCCCCGGCTGTGCTGGGCCCCCCCTGCGGTGCGGGCTGTGAAGGCGTTAGCTGTCCATGACCACGGGCTGGGCTTCATCAGGCCTTTGAAGAGCGCGTGACGGCAACAGCTAGTGACAAAGTGTTTCTGCAGAGCGTGATCCGGCCTGGCTGTGCAGCACCCCGCCTTGTGTGGGCACCACGGGGCAGCGGGGGAAAACCAAATGAAATCACTCAGGTGTGAGAAAAAAATGTCTTACACTGGAATTTTTCGTTTTCCTGTCATTTTTATGTGCATCAGGCCCCAAAGCGAAGCAACCCCTCACCTCCTCCTGCCCAGGCGCGCAGCAGGAAAGGTCAGGCTCTGCTGCGGGGGAGCAGGAGGCGCGGCACCGAGGCCAGCACCCCGCAGATCAAACCTGGGGGGGCAGCAGGAAGGGGTTAAAGCAAAGCTGACATTTCTGAAGGCTTTTTTCTTTCTTTTTTTTTCCTGTTTTTTGTTTTTGGCAGCACTGGATCAGGTGCCTGAGTGACTCTCAACTTTCAGGTTGCAGGGAAGGGAAACGTTTCGGGGCGAAGCCGCTGCCTGCCCCTCTTCCCTTTGTCCTCCTTTCCGTTGACTCAGGGCATTTTACATCCCTATTGACAACGTGTTTGGGACATTCAGACATTGAAGTGACAGTGGCATTTCCATGACCTGAAACTAGAGACTCTGTCGGCGCGGCTTTGAAGACATTAGCTGTCCATAATCATGAGTTAGACTTTATCAGGCTTTTAAAGAGCACATGATGGGAACAGCTAGTGACAAAGTGTTTCTGCAGAGCACGATCCGGCCTGGCAGTATTTATCTCCTCAAGCCCTTGGAATTTGCAATATTCATTAGGAGTTGGGAAAAAATGTGCTTCCTTCGGAACAATGCAAATTGTGAAAGGAAACCTTTCTCACTTGTGCGCCCTGGAGCTCTGACTCCAGTGGCGGTGGGGTTACTGGGGAAGCAATTAAAACCCTTGAGCCCATTAGCAGGTTGGTTCGTTAGGGCTGTTGCTGCCGGGGAAGGGCTGGGCGGGAGGCGCCGAGCCCGCAACAGGCGGCACAAAACACTCCTGCAGAAAGCGCAGTGTCAGAGCCTGTCTTCTTGGGCTCCTCACCTATTTATTCTTTCACTCGAGGGGAATTTCCATGGCCTCTGAGATGGGGCACGGGGAAGTCTGCCAGCTCGTCTGGCTTTTTGCAGAGGGCTTGTCACTGGGAGCAGCAGGGGCTGTGGCAGTGCGCTGGGTAACGGCAGCCCCTGCGTGGCCGCGGCCATCCCGGTGCTGCCGACCCGACTGGTGTGGGTCAGGACTGGGGGAGGTCAGGGTGCTGGCTGCAAGCAGGGAGCTTGTCGTGATGGTGCCGCTGCTGCCTGCACTGCGGCTTGTGGCACTGTGCCACCCCAAGCACAGGCACCACACCGTGCCGGTGGGACCGTGCCGTGCCGTGCCACGTGGGACCATGCCGCACCACGCGGGACCATGCCACGGCACGTGGCACCCAGACAAAGCCCACGTTGGCTTCTGCTGACGCTGCCCTCACACCCAGTGTCCTGGTGGCAGGGACATCCCTGAGCCAACTGCCCACACATATATAATGCACGCACGTATGGGGGTGGCTTGATCTTGGATGTCGACAGAAAGCCTGGCAGAGGTGGCCTCCATTTCCAAAGCAAATGCCAAGGAGAGTGAGCTGGGGAGGGATGAGGAACATTGTGGTAGGGGCTGCCTTCTGCTGCAGAGGTGACCAGACCTTGCCCAGGGCGCGTGGACCAGTTGCACTTTCCTAGCCGAGTGCATCCGGCCTGCTTGGCTTCATCCAGCCCTTGAAGGTGCTGATAACATTTTGGGAAAGGCTGGATCAGGTGCAGGGCGTTTGTGTCTTGCTGTGTGCATGAAGTGACATCTGTTTGCTTGCTTGCAGGTGACTGTCCTGTGGTGCTGGAGCCTCTGCCTGTGGTGTCCCCCAGGCGGCCCCAGCTGGGGCTGGAGGTGTCCCCGGGGGGTTCCCACTAACACGCCTGCTCTGACCATGGTGCTCCTGCTCTGCATCCCCACCACAGCACAGCCACCCAGGGAAGAGAAGCTTTGGCTCATGTCTGTGGTGTTTAGCATCCTCTGCATGATTTGACACAATTTGTTTTGATCAGCATGCTCCAGGATCAGCCTCCCTTTTCCTCCTGCCTGCCGGGACCACATCCGACGTCTCTGCCGCTGCCTGAAACCTCAGCCTTTTCCCTGCTCCCCCTCCTCTCGGACTCTCCAGTGTCCTCCCTGCCAGGGCAAACTGTCTGTGCCTTGAGAACTGGCCAGTTTCACAGCATCCCAGTATCAAACATTAATTTTGAATTAATCTGGGTGGGGTTTGTGGGCGATGCGCAGCCAGCGGTACCCATGACTAGAAGGGCAGAAGGAGCAGGCTGGGCTCCCACGGCTGTTCCTGATGCTCACCAGGAGCTCTCAGCACTGGCTGGGAGCTGGGGCAGCCCCCAGGGGCTCAGGGGGCTCCAGTAGAGGTTCACCGTGGTGCCACTGGCTGCATTCAGCGTGGAGCAACATGGCTGTGCCTCTCCGTGGTGGATGCTGCTGCTGCGCACAGCAGCCGGCTGTCCTCGGGCCATCTGTAGGTAGTTTCTCTGACTGGGACCGTTCACCCCTTCACCTTACGGCTCTCGGAGGAGTGAGGGCAGGAGAGAATCGAGTGGCCGTGCTGGATGGCTGCAGGAGTGTGGAGCAGGTGGCGTCTGGAGCCGCTGCCGAGGAGCCCGCAGTGCTGAATGCCCTGCGTGAACCTGCAGCAAGCGGGGAGGGGGAGCCAGTGCCACAAGGACAAGAGGGAGCTGTTCTGCCCGTGGCCCCTGGGGAGGCAGCAGCCAGGGAAGGGGTTAACGTACCAGGCCCTGGGGCTGGGAAGCTCCTTTTTTCCAGGAGGCTGCCTGCCGCACACTGACAGCGCCTTTCAGCTGCGCACAAAGGCAGCGCGCTCCTCTTGCCCTCTCCAGCTCTCCCACCCGAGCCAGCAAGCGGCTATAATCTCACTAGCAGAGGCTTTTTCTGCTGTCAGCTCGAGCCTCCTTTGCCATGTGAGTGGCTCAGATCTCCAGCAATGTAAAAAAGCTAATGAACGAGTAATAAACAAGTGTAACCAAGCAGAAAGCCTGCACGCAGTAACATCTGAGCCAGCGCGGCTTTTAGGCAAAGCTTGGAGACACGACCAACAAACAGATATGTAATTAAAGAAAGTCTAATCTCCTTTCGTAGCCAGAGATAAAATACGGGGGGCATGTGTGGAGGTGACGGGGAGGGAAAGTCATGGCGGAGACAGGATGAGGAGGAGAGGAAAAGAACAGAGGAGAAGGGAGGTGGGGGAGAAAAAAAAAAAAGAGGAATAAACATTGCTTTTTTGATAAAGATAAATAAGGAAAAGGAAGAGCCGAAGCCCACTGAAGTCATCTTGCCTTGGCTGTTAATCACAATTACTCATTACAGCCTTCAGGGGTCAGGGGCCATCGCAGAGATGAGGGCTGTCTGCGCTGGCTTGTCCTCGCTGTCTGAGCCAGGTTCCATCCTTCAGCTGTCCCCAGATGTGCAGCTGCAGGACGGAGGAGGGACGGCACAGGGGTGGGCAGGCAGGCTGCCCACGCCGAGCGTCAGGCTGTGCCCTAAAACACTGCGAGGAAGCCGAAAATCCACCTGGAATCCATCAGTAATGCTGGATGAATGTCACCTAAAAAAAGCTGTCCAAACCCCTGGAAGTTATCCCGTCTTTTCCGAAGCACTGACACTAAAACGCCTGCCAGAGCAACATGGCAGACGGAGCGAAACTCCGGGAGACGTTATGGGAGATGACAACCTAACGCCTTGTGGTGGAGTCACAGGTCACCATTTTCCGCCTAATTTCCACAGCTGAAAAAAAAAAAAACCTCGCAGTGCTCTTGTACACACTGGTTAAAAGTCGTAAGAAAAGTAAATTAACAGCATCAAAGATTAAATAAAGGGGGGGGGGGGGCACCCTACATAAAAGGGACTGGTCAGTTTGAAGACCAACTGAGAAGACCTGGGAAGAGAGCCAAGGCCCTGACTGAGCAGGGCTTGCCACTTTAAATATCTGGGCTGTTCCTTTGAAGAAAATCATTGAAGTCAATGGGCTTACTTAAACGCTTGAGATTAGAGAGGTGATTAAGCCCCTCGCTGAACGTTGAACGGGGCCTCAGAAGCCAAATTCCCTTGCAGCCATCCCATCCCGGCCCAGGCAGGCCGTGCTCTGCTCCGGGGGGTGCTCGCACCCCCTGCCCCGCAGCCCCTGCCTCCTTGTGCCCCGCTCGCCATTTGCTCCCTAATTGACTATTTTTAAACCAATTTTATTACCGGCTTCCTTAAGTCCCACATTATGTTCATCAAGAGCAATTTTAAGCTGAATTATCTTACCTCTAAGTGCAGCAACTCCTGTTCAACAGCGGTGGACATCTGTATAACAGCTGCCAGAGAAATGTCAGGGGGAAATTGGGAAGATACATTGCAATGATTGTTTACGGAGTGGTTTAATAAAATCAGCTTAATGCGTAAGTAGGAGAGTAGGAGCAGGAGTGTGTTCCTGTGAGCTCTATTATTTGAACCAGGAAACATCTATCACAGTCTCAAACAAAAGGAGACAAAAAGTATATTGCACTTGGTATTTCTTCTCCAGATTTATTTATCATTGTCACGTCTGTTCCTTCCTTCCCTCTGCATTCCCGTCCCTTGGTAATACCGTAATATCTTTTATTATAGTACATTATATAATACAGTCCATTGCTGTGAATATTGTTATTCCAAGACCAGACTCCTTTATTCTGACCCAATTCTGGCAACACTCCTTTGCAGTCAAGGAAGTCTCCTGCTTGAGTTAGGCTGGAGCACAGAGACCTGCATTCACTCCGCTGCAGCTAGCTTCAGGAGAGGAAAAAGCCCGGTGGTTTGAGAAGCCCCGACCTGTGGATTAGGAACCGGCCAAGCAGCCATACCCGTTCTGTGGCTAGGATCAGAAATAAAAAGGAAATAGCAATATTTCTGCAGCAAAGGGATTCCCGGGGGCTGCCCATGATGGCTGGACCCGTTTTAACTTGTCATGGACCATAGATGGCCAGAAACCTGGTGGTGGGAAAGGGCCGGCCGGTTGCGTAGCAATTCTTAGCCACAAAATAGGGAAGTAGCCAACGGTATTTAAAGGTTTCAGGAGGGGATTAGATGACTTCTTTGAAGGCAGGTCCAGCAGGGGGTATGAAGCAACTCCAGAAGTGTAAGCCCCAGCCTGGCAGAACGTGGGAGGACACACATGGGATGCAGTCACTCCCTGCAGGAGTCCTTTCGTGTGCTCTTCCTTGGGACACCACACATGGCTGGGGCTGGGAGCAGCGCCCTGCACCCCGTGTACCGCGGCCAGGCCCTGGATTTTTGTCCAGTGGCCACAAGAGTGGCACAGGAGGAGGCAGGGACTTGGGAGAGCAGCAGCGGGGCTGCGATGTCACCGCAGTGGGGTGAGGACAGGAGTGGCCGAGACCTGTGCCTGGCTGGGGACAGGAGCAGAGGTCCCCATGCTCTCCACCCCAAGCCCAGGCTCGAGGCATGGCGTGGGCACATCTGCGGGGCTCCTGGGTGCTGCCTGGCCGCGTCTCACCAGCCTCCAGGGCCTTGGTGTGCTGCTGCGGGTGCGGGGTTAATGTCTTATGGCAACACGAGGGCAGGGGGGACAGAGGAAAAAGGGTCTTGAATGTCAACAAAAAAAAATATCTAGTGCAAATAAACAGAAGAGATGGATTATCGCAGGCTGTTTGCGCAGGGAATTGCTGGAATGCCGGCCTGCTGCAGGCGCTCTGCGGCACGGCTGGGGCCCGCGCTCCTTTTCCTGCTCCTTGCCTTGGGTGCAGAGCAATCTGCCTCCGGACCGGGGCAATTGCCTCCGGATCATTTTCCCAGGCTGTGGTCTGGTTGCATGTGCTGGCTACATGCTGAAGCACTTGGGAATGTTTCCACCCTTCACGTCATGGGCGTACCCACAGGCATCTTCTCCCACCTGCTTTGTGGGCTGGGAGCACAAGGCGACCTCCAGACTCGCCTCATGGCTCTCCCCACATCCCTTCTGCACAAAAAGAGGCCTGGATGCCCGAGACATGCAAAAAGTAGAGACCTAAGCACAAATACAGTCCATGTACCCTTCCAGCACAGCATCCCCAAGTGCTTCCCAGACAGAAGAGGAGGGGAAGAAGAAGGAAAGAAACAACTCACGGGTTGAGATAAGGACAATTTAATGAAAGGAAAAATAATTATTAAGGGAAAGTTATTATTAATTAAATAGTTTAACTACAGAGAAAAGGGAAAGGGAAAAAGGTGAAAAAAAATAAAAAGCAAAGGCGGTGTGGAAGCGCAGAGGACAGAAATTCCTCTCTGCGTCCCTCCAAGGAGCAATGCCCGACCACGTCTCCGAAGCAGGGCCTCAGCGCACACAGCCGCTGTTGGGGAGGACAGACATTTTCCCCATGTCCCCTCTCCTTGTTTTCCACCTGTTATTGCCATGTGACCCCACGGCATGGAACATCCCTTTGGTCGGGTTAGGTCAGCTGCCCTGGCGATGCCCCTTCCTCACCCCTTGCCCACCCCCGCCTGCAGTCTCTGGGGGGTTGGAGGCAGTCCTGGTGCTGAGCCAATATTTCTTGGTGGTAGCCACAACAGCAGTGTGTTACCCAGGCTGTTCCACCTACAGGTGCACGGCGCTGCAGGGATTGTTAACTCGGTCCCAGCCAGCCCCAAGGTGGTGGGGCAGTGCCCTGCTGGGCACCAGGGCAGGGGTCCCCACCTCCCTTCTGCCGCGCCATGCCGCTGCGCACTGGGCAGCGTGGGAAGCCTGTCCTCTGCTTACGGCTGGGCTTCAGCCTCAGTGAGGCTCCAGGAGCCGAGCCTTGGCAGGTGGAGGAGCAGCACGCCTGGTCAGGTCCATCCCTGCCTGCAGCTGATGAGTGTTTTATGAGGAGGAGAGCGCGCACCCGGTCCCTGCTCCTGCTGTGGGCCACCCAGACCCGGCGGCGCGCCGATACCCGAAGACACCTGTGCGCGCCCGCACACAAGCTAGCAATTACCCAGCACACGTGTGTTGTAGAGGGAAGAGCAGATCTCCTGGGGCCCTCGGCTTTAATATCCTCTGGATTTAATATCTGGAAACTCCACGTTTACGGGAGAACACGCCTGCTCACGTGGCAAAGGCAGGGCAGGCGAACGCGGGTGCGATGCGCCTTTGGCACGGGCGGCAAGGCACAGGGCAGAGCTGTGGCACCACCCGCCTGAAGCAGACCAGGAAAGCAGCCCTGGCTCATTTGTTTTCGTGACATCATGGCCTCCTCTGGCTTTTTTCACAGTTTCCCTGTGTTGTATTTAATAGACTTAATGGATCACACAGCACTGTAACAACAACAGACCTTCAATGTTTTTATTAAAGCCATCTACAAAAATCCCTCTGTGCTAAAGCTTTCCTGCGGGGTGACTTCTGCTGAGATGCTGTTTCCATTAAGGACAATTGCAGAGAATAAAGAAAGAATGAACAAACAAATGGAAAAAAAAGGGGGGGACTGGGGGAGCAGAGCGTTCGGGCTGCTGGTGGGAAGGGGGCGTAGGGGGACTGGCTGGCCCCCGTTCTGGCCGGGGGCTCCTGCCGCGCAGCCCAGCGGGTGCAGTGTGCCGGGTGACGCAGCACCGGGTCCCCGCACCGTGCAGGATGGAGCTCACGAGCAGTGATGTCAGACCCACGGCTCTGGCCTCCCAGCGAGACCACAGCGGGGCAGTGCCATTTTTATACTTGTCGGGTGCGACTGATTTGATCCGTCCATTAACCAGGAGCGATGCGGGGCACGAGGCCTTCCCCCGCTCAGGAGGAGGCTGCTGCATGCCTCGTGGTGCTCTGCGTGCCCAGCCCCGCCGGGGCGGCGTTTATGAAACACGCGGGGCTGCGGCACAGCTGCCAGCAAAGGACCGGCCGGGCCTCGGGGCGATGCGCGGACACCACGCGGCCGGCCCGCAGCAGCCGCCGGGCGCACACGTGGCCGGGGGGAGCCGAGCCGAGCCGTGCCGAGCCGTGCAAAGCCGAGCAGAGTCGTGCTGAGCCGTGCAAAGAGAGCAGAGCCGAGCCAAGCCGAGCCGTGCCGCACCGTGGTGGCTGCTGCGCCCGGCGGGGAGCGGCGAGGACCCTCGGAGCCGTGCCAGGTGTGGCTGTGAGTGGGAGCAGGGCCAGGGAGGGACAAGAGCCGGGGGGCTGCCGAGGTCTCAGGAAAGGCGGCTTGCTGTGAGACTCTCAGCTGGCTTCTTCTCCGAACCCTTTTATGTCCCCACACTGATACCTGGGCACTGCTTTGTGGATGCTGAGTTTAAAAAGGCCTGGAAAAGCCCTTCTATTTCTGTAGGATCCTGGGGTCTCGGCTGGCTGCAGCCCCATGCCCGCTGTCCCTGCATTGACCAAACAGCCTCCTGCAGGCTCGGGCTGGGGAAAGTCAGGGACAGACAGGAATTTCTTTGAAGGAGAGATTTCAGTTTCTGACTGTAGCTTTGAACCTTCTCCCAAATCCCATGGCACCTGACCCAACCGATCCCGTCCATCAGCAGCCACAATGCCAGCGCTGAGGTTCGCTCTTCCGTCCACGCCGTCCCAGGCAGCACGGTGATGGACGACGTCTGTCCGCTGTGCAGGTATTTGGGGTCTGAGAGCAGCCTGGTCACCCGAGGTCTGCCGTGGGGCACTGCGTGCAGGAGTGAGAAGGGAACTGTGCGGATACTGTGGGTGAGCTGATGCCTAACGAGCCAGCCTCTCGTTATCTCTGGGGCTGTTGGGGGCAGCGGTCACCCTTGCATGCGATGTTGTAAAAATGTAGCAAGGCTGAGCAGGAGCAGTTCAGCTCCGTGCCATCCCAGGTGGCTGAGAGAAGCTTCTCAGGGCCCAAGCTCGAAGCACATGTTGCGGGCCGGCGTCTGGGTTTCTGTTTTCCCAAAGACTCTCATTCCGTCTCGTTACCTTGTGTCTGTACACCTCTTTATGTGTGAACTCTCAAATACCAAGGAGTTCTTCTCAAAGGTTTGACAGACTCGGGTTAAACTGATTTATGCCACTCTGACGCTTGCTTGGCTAACATACCTAGAGAGGACCATCATACCTGCCCTGACAGACCGTGCACTAAACCTAAATCAAAAGAGACTGTTCCTTGCCTCTCCTTTTCCTATAACAAATCGCAAACCGTTTCCATTTGTCCGTAGCCAGCACGCTGTTCCCCTTAATGCGCTAAGCTTCCCAACATGATGTTTAGCACATGTTCTTTCGCACTGCCCCCCTCCGCTCAAAGGCAGCCTTATAGTTTGCAAATGGGATGAAACCACTGTGCGGGCCAGTGTCTTGGCTCCGCTCCCGCCGCACTGCGCGGATGCCAGAACCTTTTCTGTACCTTCCAAGTCATTATGTATGTTCAAAAGCCTGCCAGAAAGGCTAGGAGGATAAAAGCGACCAAAAAATAAAAAAATAAAAAAAAAATATCCGTAATACACGTAAAGGAGAAGCTCTGTCAGTGAGGCGCGTCCTCCCTGGGAGCGCTACCTGCAGGGTCCTTGCCCATGGCTGGCCTTCACGAGGCGGGTCTCCCCGTGCCTCGGCCTTCTGGCGAACAAAAGGCGTGCTTGCCCGGGGAGGAGACATCCATCCTCCCATGGGTTTGTCTGGGATGGCTGCCACGATCAACAAACCCGCATCACTTATGAGAACCTCAGAGGGATCTGTTGGGGCAAGGTAGGAAATGCTGGGATGTGGGCTCGGTCCCTGCTTAGACACTGGGAGCCTTATCACGGCGATCAAAAAATGCTTCAGAAGAGTTAATGAATGCAAACACGAAGATCTGCGGTTGTCTGTGTAAACAGGGAACCACAGCCATGAGAAAGGATCAAAGGCGAGATGCTCACCATAAGCCACGAGCGCTTGGGCTGGAGGAAAACTCGGTGCTGGCAGCAAGCGGTGGGGTGTTGTGGGGTGCTCAGGGCAGCCCTCGGGGGGACGGAAGCCGTGAACATGTCCCACCACCCTCGCATCTCCAGGCACCTCCTCTCGGCCTTACTGAGATGGGCTCCTCTGGGCATGAGGAGCCCAGCAGCAGGCAGGGGGGGGGCTGTGGGTGCCTGGCAGCAAGGCTCGGCACATCGGGGTGTGCAGGAGGCGAGGAGAGGGCAGTGAGATGGAAGAAAGGTGGCAGGCTGCAAGGAAGAGGACCGGTGGAGAGAGGAGATAATCAGCAGGCGAAGCGTCCACACTTCTGCTGACGTACCCAGCCCTCCCAAGACTGCTTGCTGACGTTTTCCTGAGGCAGTCCTTGGCGTTATGTGGGGAAATTGCTTTCCAGCCTGGAAACCTTGCTGACCGCCGGCAGGTGGTCGCAGGGTGCTGCCCGTGGCTCCCTGCAGCATCCCGCTGCTCCTGCAGCATCCCGCTGCTGGCCGCCGGGCCCAGCCACGCTTTGCCTGAGGTCTCGGGCTTATCCCGGTGACCTGCGGCTCTTTGCCACATTCCCGCAGAAGACCTAGATTTTAATGCCAACTGAGCAGCTGTATAAATGCTTCGTGACATTTCGGAGACAGAATAGATCATGCTGTTCAAGCCTCTTCTTTCAGAAAGCATTCAAATAATACCTTTTCAATTTAAGGGAACTTTATTTGCTTTAAAGATTTTATGATAATTTCCAACAGAGGCCATCAGACAGCCAATCTGCTTCGCTCTTCCCTCTCCCAGGATATCCTGCAGGCCAGCGCTCCCTTTTTCTCTGCAGGATGTCCTCCATCATACCCACACTCCTCCGCATTCACAGCTTCCCAGGGTCTTCAAAATCCTTCCGATATCGAAGCAGCTATCCTAGCTATTAACCTGCCCTTTATAAATGCATACAAGCCTCTCCAGCCTATGCCTGTCCCACTGTCTCGGGGCCACACAAAAAAAGCTAAAAGCATCATCAAATTTGTTAATTGGTATCTACCGCAAAACTTGTGTGCTGAGATTATGCCGTCTTATTTAATGGGACTACTCCCTTGGCCTCAAAGTTTAAGGCAAAGACCGCAGAAAACTAATGAGCTCCACAAAAGGCCTACAAGTCAATAGAACTGGGCTCGGCTATGCTGACTGGAAGAATTAGCTTTAGAATGAAGTTTTCTGCAGGGAAAAAAAAATAAAAAATAATGGTTTGAGGTCTAGAGATGGTCACACGGCCCCAGCTCCCTGGGAGAGGCAGCTGAGGGGACACGTGCGTGACAAGGGACGCACCTCAACCTGGTGGAGACCACGTCCCGGCTCCTGCTGTGCCCCAGGACACTGAGAGGCTGACCTTTCTGTCCTCAGATCAGCTGCTGGTCCTGCTTAGGAGTGTCCGGGCAGCAAGCAGGTCACCCCCCCATGCTGGAGCCCTGTCCTGGTGCCTCCCAGGCCAGGCACGGAGGTGGGAGGTTGTCCTTGTGCCTGGGGAGGCACCGGCACGCAGGGACAGTTGGCCCACCGGCACGTTCCTTCTGCCCCCATGGGGCCACGTCAGCCCCACACCCGTGCCAGGGCCGGCTTCTCTGCCTTCCCCCAGATATATTCAAATTCATTGCTAAGAAGTACAATTATGAAAATGTATTCTCCCCCCAAAGCTTTGAAGCATGGAAAAGTGGCTGTTAAATGCTGAAATATTTACTTTGCTTTTTCAGATTAGGAGCTGGCAGTGAGCGGCACTCAGCTTTATTAAAATGGGAGAGCTCTTACACATGGGCTCAGCTAAAAGGCAACCTGCCCTTTCTGCTCTGCCCCACACAATAACTTCTAATTAGTGAGAAATATCACTCAAATGCTAGCCTTTCTTTGTTTAAAAACAAACAATGTATCACAGTTGATAAGAATTTAAAAACAGATAAACAGTGGTTGCTATTTGCATAGGACCTACAAATTAAGTGCACTCTGTGCAGTCATAAAGGAGGCACAAATTGATCTCAATTCCTTTTCAGAGCTGTGCAGACATTAAGACTAATGTTGCTGAAGCAAGAGGCTGAATGAGGAGGGCTTTCTTAAAACCAGCGTGGGTTTTGCCTCCCTTCTGGCAGACACTGGCTTGTTCTTTGCCCCGAATCCTCCCAGTTCATTTTTTAAACCTCTTGAGCAACTTATCTTTCAGTATCTCTCTTTGGAGACCCTCATACATCACGGCTAATTTTAGGTTGCCACCCAGAGAGGATTTTGCAGCTCAAGCCTGGTGTTACGGTCTGGTGAATGGCATGAAGAGAATGGCCAAGTCTTGGGTGGCATTTATCATGTATGTGAGGAGAATTTGCTAAAGAAAATAACGCGGCAGAATTTGGATGGATGAAGCTGAGGCGAGGCCCACAAGACAAATGTACAAAATCCTACGAGGTGGAGGGAAGCCCAAGCACTTCTTCGTCAGCCCAGCCTGGGAAGGTTTGTGGTGGTAAGGGGCTGAATTCTTCTGGTAAGCCCTGGACCGTGATGGTGCTGGGATGGAGGGGACAGCGAGGGATACGTGGGGGCGGCAGGACCACGGACCCCAGCACCTCAGATCGCAGGCACGGCGCCCAGCCTGGGGCAGGCCCCAGCCGCAGAGTGTCTCCAGTGATTCCCAAGTGTGTCTCCAACGATTCCCAAACGGAGTGGGTCGATAAGGTTTTATATTGCCTTGCCAGCACTGCCTCACTGAAAACAGGCCTTTCCACAGGAAGAAGTTACCTCCAGTTAAGTTTCCTTTGGAAGAAAGAAACGTTTTGGTAACCTGGCTGGAGCGGAGCATGTTGATATTTTTAATCCCTTGATGGCACTTAACTTCAAAATATTTCTCAAGCCGAGTTCAGAAGGAGATAGGAAGCACACTGCGTGGGATCCCTGGCTGCCTGCACGTCAGCAGAGTCACCCGGCGCGGCCTGCGGGGCCCTGCAGCTGCGACAGAGGATTTGTGGCTGCAGAGGAGGCGCTTCAGCCTTGTGTCAAGGACCGCGATGTTCTGCTTGGTTTTCAGTCGCTGTCCTGCCACGTGGCATTAATCGCATCGCTTGTGCCCCGGGTGCCCTGCAGCCTCACCTCTGTGCCCACGGCAGGCACCGCGGGCCAGGCTCCTGCAGAGCTGCTCTGATGGAGGATCCGCACCACGTCCTCCCCAGGGAACTGAAACAAGGGGATTTTTGCCACCTTCTGTCACTCTGGCGTGTGTGTGGTCGCTTGCAGGCAGAGATCTCCTTTTCTTGGGTGAGCTGTGCCTGAGAGCCCCTGGAGCAGCCGGTGACAGCTCTGGCACGACGGGGAGCATGATGAGTGGGCATGGAGGGGAACCGAGACCAGACGAGATAAACCAACCTGGAGAAAAAAAAAGGAAAAAAAAAAAAAAAGCTGAGAGGCAGACAGAGTACAGAAAATGAGAGTTACCAGGAGATTTTTAAATACAAAGCCGGAGCCAGCCCAGAAGGAATGTACACAGAATGCATGAAAATCTCTTCTCCTCCTCTGACAAAGAGCATTTTCCACAACCTCAGCTCCAGAGCTCCGTGCCTGCGCTCTCTCTCTTGCGGCCGGGGGGAAGGGAGGCGGAGGGCAGGCTGCAGGCATGCCAGCTATTGATGTCTTTTCCAAAGGCGCCACAAGCTTTCTTCGCCGCTTAAAACCCCAAATCAGATTTCATAGGTTCTCCCCTCGCCTCCTCAGTCAGACAGAGAACAAAGGCAGACCCCCCGGGAGGGGCAGACCCGCGCCCCCCCAGGCTGGCACCTCCCTGCCCTCCCTCCTGTGGGGGCTTTTTGGGGTATGCCCGCAGGCAGGCTTGGCCCCGGAGGCAGCTGGGGTTGTCCCTTCCCGCTACCCAGTGCCCTTTCCTCCGCAGTCACCACTTGTGTGTGTCCCCAAGGCGAACGTTTGCAAAGCCGCAGCTGGTCAAAGGCTCTAGAGCAGCCGGCTGTGCCCTGAGCTATCCACGCATTTGGGCTGGTCAATAACTCCATCCTTCCTCCGAGCTGCCACGAGGGAGGCAGGTTTCTGAGCTCCCCCTCAGCTGGTGGAGCGGCCGCGCTGCCTCCTGGCAGCAGCAGGAGCTGAGGTCCCTGCGTGAGCAGCCTGGCGCACCTTCCCGACAGCCTCGGCCGGCGCACGTCCAGCCTGGGATATCTCGGCCGTGTCCTCCAGCTGGGCTATTTTTGCTTCAAAGTTTGAGGTTAAGTAGATAAAGACAACCTGGAGGTTTTGGGGTCTGAAAGCTGAGAGATTTGTTGCGCTGGGAAAAGTCTGGTAATATGATTTTGGAGTGCTGCAGCTCAGCCAGCTCAGTCTGGGCACTGAAAATGTGTTTCAGTTATTCTCAGTGTGAGCAAGTGCCAATGAGTAAATTTTAGGGAAATTAGATTGTTAATTACAGATTACTGTTGCGAAACTTTGAGACTGGCAAACTCCAGCAGGTGTCAATGGAGCGTGTAGCTTCAGGGGCTAGTTCCCTACATGCTGCCCTGTACTTAAAGCCAGCTGGGTTTCTTCTCCCTGCCACCTGCCCTTGCTGTGGGGTCTCTACAGCCACCCTTTTTCCTGCACCTAACGTGGTGCCTTTGCTCCCCACCTCGCCACTGTGCAGGAAAACCTAAGTCTGGTCATAACTCTATGTTTATTTTTTTTTTCTAAGCAGCACCATTGACTTGATAACAATCCTAATCCACGTCGTTGGTGCTTAACTTCCAGCATCTACCTCCCTAGAATTCCCTTACAGCTACCCACAGGCATGGACCTGATGCCATCTTTCCATTATCTGACCATACTGAAGGCTTAAAAGCTGCGGCCCTGTAATATTTCAGGAAAAATACCATGTTTGACAGCACGATGATGAGGCTTCCAGGTTTCAATGGCAGAAGACATGAATGATTTCTTTGCCTAAAGAATTAAACCTTATGAAAATGCAGTATTTCCTTCAGAAACAAGAGCTTCCTCCTAGCCAAAAGGCGGATGGAGAAGGACACGTGCCCCAGATTAGCTACAAACGATCAGACCTGCCAAAAGGCAGAACACTAGCTGTCCTTCTGCAAAGAGGGTTTTGTGTAATCCTGTCATATTTACTGGAGCTCTGGAGATTGTCCCACTGGAAGCAGATAGCCAGGCAGTGCGGAGGTGGCATTATGCATCTCTGTTTGCCAGAATGCCATTATTATAAAAGGAAAATCCTAATTAGTAGAAGTCATGAATTTCTAAAAGTCAACCTATTGGCACGGGCTTGGAGGGGGAGCAGTGCTAATTATTGATTATTTTGATTTACCGCTCCCTCCCTGCGCTTGCATCAGAGATGCTTGCCGGGAGGAGCTGCCCGGATGGAAGGTGGGAGCAGGGACTTTTCTTCCCAGCACATCCATCGACTTCACCCGCTGCGTGGCGTGGCGCTGCCCAGCCCTCACCCCCAGCTGCATTTCACTGCAGGATGCTTGCACAGAAAGCAGCCCGGCTGCGGGCAGCCCCGGCGTGGTGCTGGGGCACCCCGGTGGAAAGATGAGAGCTTGTCTCCTCGTTCCTTGCGGCAAAGAGGTTCTCTCGGAGTGCGTTCGAGCTTTTAATTTTCTAAACACCGAGCAAGAAAGATGGGAGGACGCAAGTCCTCTGTTTAGCAGGGCCGAGCTGTGAGTGCAGGCTGGGAGGGCGATGCTGCGGCGTTCGGGCAGCCGGACGTGCTGGCGAACCTGCACTGCGCCGGTCAGGACAAAACCTGTTGCCTGCGAGGCAGAGTTACATCTGCGGGCTGTGATGGATGTAAAGCGTTTAAGTCAGGACACAGCAGCCGCAGAATAGCAAGCCAGCCGAGCACTCTTCAATCCACTTTATTGATTTATTCCCTTCACTCCCATCCCTAATGCTCCTCTCAGCTCTACGTGGCTCAATGCAGCACAAATTAACAGAGCCCACAAAAGCCCTCTGAAGCCATTCCCCTGATTAACAGGTCTGTAGTGCTGAAAGATATCTTCATTTTAATAACCTGGCACTAAATGGATTACAGCCATGAAACCGAATTCATGTCGTTCCCCAAAGGGAGAAATGGCACATATTTTTATATGCTGTAGGAATTGCCAAAGATCAGGACAAATGATTCAAATAAGGATCAAAAAGGGGAAAGAGGAAAGTTAGGAGAGGGAGGACAAAGCGCTGCAGGGACTCGCTGGGGGCTCTGTGACGGCTGGCTGGTGCGGGTGCTGGTCAGCGTGCCAGGCAGGGCTAGCACCCTTCTGGGGCTTCCCACCGCTGGGCTGGCGTTGCTCCCGAGCTGCTGGGGGTGCCCCGAGCTGGGGCCGATGTGTTCGCGTCTCCGTGTTAGGGGCTGGCTTGTCAGCACAGAAGGTCTGGACGTTATCCAGAGACCTCAGTTGGGCTCAGACCCGTATCTGGCCTGCCGAGCACGGGACCCTTGGGTGTAACAGCTTGTTGGGCCTCGCCGAGCCTTCCCCAGCTCTCCAGGAGCGTGCCCAGGCTGCTGGCTGCATTGGAGGAGCTTTGAGGACGGGGAGCATCTCTTCCTGCCCAGCTGGCCGGGGCAGCTGAGCTGGGCGGCTGCGTTCCCTGCTGTCCTCCCCTGCAGCCCTGCTGCCACCCCAGATAACCTAAGGCCAGGGGAAGGGGAGTGAAAGCTCCGGAGTTGGCTAGGTAAAGACAGACAGATTATAAGGTGTTTATGCTTTTGCAAAATTAAAGTCTTGAAGGCGAGACAGGTTTACATTGGCAAAGAATTAATGGTTTGATGTAGCACAAGGGGACAGCAAGAGCAGAGAGAGGGGCCATCTATCAGCATGCACTGATGGCATAAAGGAAAGAGATGCAGGCATAAATCAGGTCCTGCGCAGGAAATAAGCAGGATGGATGACAGGCAGTAGCTGGTGATCTGTTATTCCCACAGTGCGCCAGAAGATGCAGAAAATGTGGTTGGGTGTTTTGAGACCTCATTTCACTAAGCACACAGTGCTGTCTCAGGCTGGGCGAAGCCTTCCCTGCACTCAGAAGTGCCCAGTCCCCAGGACAGGGGCAGCAGAGCAGGGCTGTGTGTCCCCACGGGCCTACAAGGATGCTGTACCCGTGCCCAGACCCTAACCCTGACCCTAACCCTGTGCCTGGGTGCCACCTCCACATCTGTGAAAGGAGCGAGCCCAGCCCGGCACGACCCCAGGCAGAGGATGCTTCTCCTGCCCCGAAGGGTGGCTGAAATGGGCTGGGGAAGCTCAGGCTGCCCTGAAGGGACCTTTCTGCACAGGACCGTCACGGCCAGGCCCTGCCCTGCCCATGCTGGCACCAACACGCTGCTCCTCCTGCCGCCTTTCCATCCCTTCCTGGGAACGGGGACACTCCCAAGGGACACGGAACCACCGCCGGGCTGGGGTCTGGTCCTGGCGACGAGCCCCATCTCCAGCTTGCAAGTCCCTGCTTCTGAGACTTTGGGCCCAGTTTATCTGGTTATTCTCCAGGCCGCCCGGAGCAGCCCCTTGTGCTGCTCCGCACTTCAAAGGGAAATGAAACCTTACACATTTAATTGAAGCCAATTTCCTCCCTGTTGTCGGGTTAGTGAGGGGGGATTAATGGGGGCCAAGGCTCAGTCCTCCGGAGACGCCCAAACATTTCAACACGCAGGACGACACTGGAAGGGTGGAAAACACACGATGGGGAGCTGGAGGTGGCCGGGGCTGATCAGGAGCAGCTGAGCCACATAAATCTCTCAAGCTATCAGGAGCTGCTACCTCCCCAAACTTTATTCAAGCTATGCTTTTTGAAGGAAACCTCAAGCAATTATGCTCTTTCATCAGATGTCCTGCTGTCAATTTAGGTCCTGCTTAGCGATATCATGGGGAAGTGAAGGACGGAGGCTTCTGCAGACTTGTGCGGGGCTGGGACGGGCATGGTGCAGTTCACAGCGAGTCCTGCTCCATCCCTGCTCACGGGGTCGGACACTTCCCTCTCGTCCCAGCTCCATCGGACACCGTCCCACCCTTACCCTGCCCCGGTGCTTGTCTGTGCCATTCCCCGGAGGACGCAGCATGCTTTATCAGGGACAGATGAGTGATGCTGTGACACGGGGACAGCTCGAGCCCTCTGCCCCTTGGCCGTGCCCTGGCCGCTGCTGCTCCCGGCGCTCAGAGCAGGGCCTGCCCCGGAGCAGGGGGAGCATCGCAGCTGGGCGCTGCTCCACCCCGCGATAAAGCAGAGCCAGTGACAGATTACATGCTGGCTGGGAAAACTGTGAGATCAGTGTTTGTTTGGACAGTTTAAGGGTTGCTTTGAGGCCCCACGAGAGCCAGCTGCTATCAACAAACGGCCGGCACAGCCACCGCAGGGACTTCTCGTCCCAGAGGCCCAACGTGCGGGGTCCTGCAGCCTCCCTCCTGACCGGGGGCTTTTCTGGGGGATTTTCCCACCCACCCTGCTGCCTGGTGCTCTGCTGGTGGCAGCCACCGGGCAGCAGGGACCGCAGCCCTCGGTGCTCCCCTGGTCCTTGATGTTGGGGCGGTCCCATGCCCGGAGCTGGCTCAGAGCCCGCGGTGCCCCCACGTGCACCCACCAGAGGCATGTGCAAACATCAGGATGACTTCTGGCCAGGAAACCTGGCATCCCAAAAGAGATGCAGCTGCTTCTTTTGGGGGACAGTGGCCCCGGTGAATAAATGGCTGCTGGGGGTGTCGGAGCAGCGGGGATGGTGCCGTGGAGCAGGGCAGCTGGGGAGGAGGCTGCTGCAGCAGGCGGAAGGCATCCTGCCTCAGCATCACCTCGCCTCTGCTGCCTCCTCCGGGCTGAGGATGCTGCTGGAGTGGGGACGGATCCATCTCCTACCGACATGGAGAAAAATGTCATCCAGCACCTATCCGCCTTGCTGGCTGCAGACAGGACCCACTGCACACGGGGTGCTTACAGCTCCACCGTGCCATCAGCGTGTCCCCAGGACCCCTGGGGTACCGTGGCGTGTTTTTCCAAGGAGGGCTTGGGAATGTCAGCACCAGGAGCTGCTGGGAGCCCCGGGCTCCATCTGTCTGCAGCCTGGGGGATGCCCGGGATGGAACAGGGTGACCAGAGCGCCTCGGCCCTCCTGCACTGCGCAGGGTCCCACCTGGGGCCGGACAGGGATTCCTCCCTGTCACAGTACTGCAGACCAGGGCTGTGAGCACTCAGCTCCCATGCGCAGCCCCAAACTGCCACCCCCTTGTCCCCACTCATGGGGCCAGCTCCTGTTCCCGGGCCCTGTCCCAACGGAGGAGGACAAACCAGCCCAAGCTGTGGCAGGCAGCGGTGTGGGATGCAGAGCTCAGCCCCTTTCGTTGGGCACTACCTCAGCTCTTATTTTTGCTGCACAGGCTGAGCCTAAACCCATCCCCTGCTGCGCGACTCCAGCCCACAACCATTAACCCTCCAGCTATAAAACATGACTTGGTGTTTAACAACCACACGGCGAACCACAGAGATACTAAAAACTGCGCTGCAATTCCCAAGCCAAGGGCTGCAACTGGTATTAATTAGTTCCTGCTCAGACAACTTTGGTTGGTGCCACCAGGTGGTTACAGCGCGCATCTCCGCGCCGGCACCACGAGCTGGCTGTCCCCTGACGCCACCCGGCCCCGCACCGGGCAGAGGATGGGTGGTGCGTGGGGGTGTGGGCATCCAGGGGTGGTGGGGACGGGGTCCCCTGCCTTACCGCGTGACGTGGGGACGGTTTGAAGGACGGAGGTGTCTCATCCTGCCACCAAACGTAGCTGCTGGTGGGGGGTGGATGAGGGGCTCATGGAGGAAAAGGGCGTTGCACGAGCACTGCTGGGACTGACTGCTCGCTGCTCATTGGCGTAACAGTGTGCCAAGCGTGGCTGTCCCCAAACAGCCATCCACAGGTGGCATTGAGGGGACACCGGGAGGACCTGGGACATCGCAGGTTCTGTCCTCGGAAACCCCGCACCCAGTCCCTGGGCAGGGAGGGGGAGGAGGCTGGAAGAGGGGAAGGGCAGAAATGACCTCAGCGATAAACACTCCGTGATAAAGCGCCTTGCTGGGCTTTTCAGCAGCCCTTATTGCCCACGGGAGAGTTGAGGCGCATAGAGCGCTTTTCATACCGTACGTCCTGCCCGTCCTCCTGCCTGCCCGGCCCCGCCGCTGCCCCTCCGTCTCTCAGCAGCCCGGTGGCCCTGGCTTTATTTTTTCAGGGTGGAAGAAAGCGAGAAACCTTTGATGGCAGGAAGCGGTGGAGAATATTTTCTCCTCCTGAAATAAAAGATAAAATTTTCCAAGCATCTCCCCTTCTGCAGCCCCCCCTCCCCAGCCTCCCGGCCTCCCCCCGTCCTCAGCAAGGTGAAGGCTCTGGCAGAGCCGGCTGTCATCTTTTCAACACCTCGTTCCCCGCTCGCCGGGTGCGCGGGGAGTGCCTCTTCCTGTTTACACACCTCCGCTCTCAGGCAGGAGGCGAAACAAAAACAGCTTTCATTCAGTGGGGGCCGCGGGGAGCCGGAGCAGCCCGGCCGCGAGCCGGACCGCGGTGCCCCTGCACCCTGACCCTGATGTCCCTGCACCCAGCGCCCATCGCCCCGGGGGGACGAGCTGCTCCTCCGGGGGCCCCGGGGTGCCCCAGATCCTGCTCCCTGCTCTGCTCCGGTGCCTGCCCCGTCCCCACTAGCACCCAGAGCTGTGGGGTAATGCTGTGTTTTACCAGTGATGCGGATGAGCTCATTTTGAGGAGTGCAGGGTGCTGAGAGCCTGACCGCTGCGTGCCGTTTGCGCTGCAGTTTGTTAAGGGCTGGGCCCACCCAGCCCTGCCTGTGCACCCCAGGGACGGGGCGAGCGGCGCAGCTGCTGAGCTTTTAATTGGGAAGAGAAACTCTCCCAGCCTTCTCTAAGAGGGGCTGGTCTCTGCCCCAGGGGTTTCACCTCAGGGCTGCACTGCAGGGAGTTTCACAACCGCTCGGTGTTTGGGAAGGTGCCGGGGCGCAGCCTCCCCAGCACGCCTGGCACGTCCGCGTGCGTGCTGACACTGCGCACGCCAGAGCTGCTGTCCTCTGCCAGCCCTGTGCCCATGGACACATCCTCCTCCAGGTCTGTGCTGTCTTCCAAACCCACTGTACAAAACCACGGACCCTGTGAAGTGCCTTCACTGGGGTGCTCAGGGGTAGTGCAGAGCGTCTGGAGAGCGATGGCCCTGGCTGCACCTTCTCGTGCAACTGGCTGCGGGCAGCACGGGGTAGCAGGGCCAGCGGGCGCCTTGCTACCTGCCGAGGTGGGAGCAGGACGGAGCAGAGCTGAGGAGCTGCCTCCAAAGCCAAAGCACAGCCGAGGCTGGCTCCGGTGGGAAGGAGCTCGTGGCAGGCACGTGGTGGGCATCGCTCCTGCATCCTGCTCCCTGGGGCACGCGGAGGGGAGCGGGCTGAGCTTGTTACGGCTGCCAGCGAGGCGCCTTTATTCATATATCATCAAAGTCACATCTCCTCTGATGTGACAGAAAACATGCGTGTGAGGGAAGTTGGCTGAGTGGGGCGGGATTTTTGTGCTACTTGGGGGACCGTGTCCTACTTTCTGGTGCTTCTTCTCCTCCTGGCAATGCTCCAAGGGCACAGCCCCTGGGGACGCCCAGCCCTTGACCTTCTCAGGGAGGCAGAGCTCGCTCAGACGCAGCCTCCCCGGCGGATCCCGGGCTGGCATCTGAATTAAGGATGTTGATTGCGCTCCGATTCTAATTTACTCAACTCGCTACTAGGAAGTCATCAGAAAAGATGTTTTAAAATCATTCAGGGAAAACTCAGAGCATAAAATTTTAATTGCCACCTTGTGAAATGAGGTTCTCCTGGGCTGGCTGAGCCTGGCTGCCCGACCAGAGGTGGTGGTGTGGGGACAAGGTGGGTGGCAGCGGGTGGCAGGGGGACACGGGTGGCAGGGTGGTGGCTGCCGTAGACCTTGACATCCACCAGCAGTTTGGGATGAGCATTTTGCCTCTGATGCCACCAGCAGCCCCAGGTCTGGCACTCCGGGTACCCTGCTCCCAGCACAGCCCAAGCTTTCACCTCTTCAGCAAAACCCTTCTGTACTTGTCATGGGTGCCGCCTTCACCTCCAGAGTAGGAGTGAATTATTCGTAGTAACCTGTTTAGTAGAGTAATTCTACTTGGGTTCAGATTGAAAATTGCCTACAAATAGCTTTCAATTTTTGTGATGTAATTCAGAACATGGAATAAAAAAATACCTCGCTCCGTGTCCGGAGCAGGATGAATGCCTAATGCTGGTGTGGTGGTGCCTGGGCACGCACCCTGTGGGGTCTGCTGCCCCCCCTGTGCCAGCATCACCCCCTGGGGGCTTGCTGTGGTCACCTGCCTGCACTCTCCTGCAGGGCTGCCCATGCTTTTCTCCCCACTTCCCCCCCCCCCCTTTTTTTTTCAATAATGAAATCAAGTTATGCTTTCTGCAGGAATGTTATTATATTTGCAGATAAAGCCTGACATTCATTTCAGATTATCTTAGGTAGGGATTTTGGGCAGAAACCCAGAGAGGTCTCAGAAAGTGGAATTAGCCCAGCCCCTGGCTGACATAGGTTCAAGCCCCGCTAATAGATGCTTCTGAACTGGGCTGCTGCCAGCCTGATCCCATGCCAGGACACCCTCGCTGCGCAGAAGAGGCTGCTCCTGCTCCTCCGGTGGGTGGATAGCATCGTGGTTTGGGTGAGCAAAATCTCCATTCTCTCCCCGCACAGCTCCCTGCATTTGGAACTAATTCCTCAGGCAGCTGTTACAAGCTACTGACTTCAAGGGCTGAACAGGGGATAATTATTTCTGCTGCAGCCAAAAATACATTAGACCTTTGGTTTGGCTTTGAATATTCTTATTAAGCATCACAAAACCGAGGATATTTGAAAGAACAACACAAAGCCAGCCCGAACCTCCCAGCAGCCTGTCCCCATCCAGCGCGGGTGCTGTGCAGCCAGGCACAGGCAGAGGGGTGCTGTGCGTGCGCATACCTGCCGACCTTACCTTAGCATATCTGCGAGTGGAAGAGGGAAAGGAAATACATTCGGCATCAAAACGTGCTGCCCGTGTGGGGCTCCCTGTGCCACCCGCCCCTAAAGCTGAAGGAAATAGAGCTGGGAGTTCCAGCTCCCTTCCCGACCTGTTTTCCCTTTCCTGCCTGCTGACGAGCATGCTAACACCGCTGCTTGCCCCTAGCAGCAATGATGTGCCTACCGAGCTGTCTGCAGTGAAGATCGGCCTGTCCTTTTCTCTTGCTCCAAACCCAGCAAGACCTCAGATGACACCTGGAGGAGGTCCCTGCCTTGCCCCCCGCACCTTCCTCTGGGCAGAGGGACTAAGCGAGGTGCCGCACTTGGCACACGACTTCTTCAATTCCTTAAACTCTTCAACTTGTCCAGCTGGCTCCCTGGACATGCACACTAGGATGGTAAAAACCCTCAGAAAAGTGCGTTCTCTGCAGAGCCACTTGCCCGTTCCTGCACACAAAGGGACACTTGGATTGAAAGGCTGGGAGCAGAGCTGAGGGGGACCCCATTAGAAGTCCCCAGCAGTGAATAGTGTTGTCAGTCCTCAGGCAAAAACCACGTTAGCTCCTCCGTGCCAGCAAGGAGTGACTGAGGCCTTGAGATGTTATTCCAGCTCTCTGCCTCCCTATTTACACCGTGCCCCTCTGAGCCCCAGCCCGGCGCAGCACGGGAGGGACCATTTCTGTTGGAAACGCCACCAGCTTCCTGCGTCCCGCATTTCCCCTCGGAGCTCTAACACCTGCCAGGCAATGCCGTCCCCATCTCCCTGCCCTTCCCAAGGCGCTGCTCAGCTCTCCCAGATGCCAGAAGCGTGACCGTGCCGCGGGTTTATCGTGCCTCCACTTGACCTGCCCGTGACAATGCCTTCTGCCGCAGCAGCAGCAAAGGGAATTACAGCTCAACAGTGTCTCCGTGTCACCGAGCCTTCCATCTACTGTGCAAATAGCCCTGGTGTGTGGCTTGCTTGGCCTCATCTGCTTGGAATTAATATTAATTCCAAAATGAATGTAGATTGCCATCCACTTTGCTGCTCACATGGACTCAGATTAGGCTATCAATCTCCATCTGAAGCAAAGCACCTCACACCCTCCCGTCCCAGTGCAGACAGACCAAACGAAAACCTGAGATCTATTTTCTGGGTAAATGCTGCTTTGATTGTTCCAGCGTCGGGGCCAAGAGCACGTGCCTGCTGATGGCAGGAAGGGAGACTGCATAGGTCTTTTTTTTTTTCAATTTAACATACGGAGATGTTCGCAGGAAATGTCTGTAAAAACGTCAAGGAGTCCCGAACACCTGAAGGCAAGTGGGAAGAGAGAAGTGCTGTTCATCTGGCACAGCAGTGGCCCGGGACCTGGAGAGAAGCCCTGCGCCGGCTCACAATAAATTGTTCCACATGTGCAAAGTAATTCCTGCTCCAGGAGAGGGGCCTGGCCCTGGCCAGGTGGAGAGCCAGCCCCTGCGGGGTAAATGCTTAGGGTGATGTGGGGCTGGCTTCAGGGGGGCAAGGGTGTCCCCGGGTGGGTGGGGGTGCGTGGCTGGGGCAGGTTGAGTAAATCCATGCTGGATGACTTGTGAATGCCTTGTAGCCCCCTCTGTCCCCCCAGCAGTGACCAGCACATCTCCGATGCTGGGTGATGCGTGCTGAGGAAGAAGAGGCTGACAGGCTGAAGTCAGCCCGTCCCCAGCAAAGACCCTCTCCTCGCAGAAGAACACCACAAGTTTCCAACTGGAAATCAGTAGATGACTCTGTCCTCCCCCTCATCCTTCCTCTGAGCAAGCTCCTGGCCTTACACGATTATTTATCTGCTGGTAAGAGGCAAATCAAGTATCATTAAGGCAAGCCTAGCAGCAAAGAGCCGGATGCTGGCTGTCAGAACTGCACTTCTCCGCAACGCGATACGAAGCAGCGCGGACGCTCCCCTTTCCCTCGGATACACTCGTGGCACCGCGAGTATCCCCGAGTATCTCCTCACCAACATATCAATTAAGTTACACTTCGGCTAGCGCGTGAGTGCGTATGGCGGTATTGATCCTAAACCACTGCAGTGTGCAGAGTCTATAATAGCCTCAGATGAGACATCCCGGCCAGGGAAGCGGGATCTTCGAGCATCTGATGGATCAATAGCTTTCATAAACCAGACTGAAAAATAGGGGAGAGTAATAATGGTAACAGAAGCGCTGGGCTCCACTTACAGAAGAAAAACAATTTGAGGAGGACCAAATAGCAACATTGATCATGCCACTGTTTTCCCATTTTTATCTTTCTTTGCAAAAGTGTTCAGCAAACTCCAGACAATATAAACCTTCACTTAAGCCACAGTGCAATTAGATGCTAAACATTGTATTGTTGCTTTTTACGTTTCAAGTGTGCTTACTTAGTGCGCTATTTAGAGATAATCTTGTTTTAATTAAGTAAATCACGCGGGCAGCCCCCCTCCTGTCCCCGCACCGACAAATTGTCAGCCCCCGCACCGCTCCTAGGAGCAATCTTCAGCTTTGCAGCTGTGCCCGTACCACCATGTCTGGCACAACGACGTCGCCATCCCTGGAGGTGACGGCACGTTCAGGCATGGGGAGATGTTCTCAGTGCCTGGGCTGGGAAGCCAAGGGGCAGCCAGAACGGCTTCGACAGCATCTGCTTGACAGGGGTGACACAGCCCCACGGCAGCTCGCAGTCTGCGAGCGACGAGCGCCGGCTGCAGCAGGCTGGGAGAATGATGTGCAACGCCTTGGATGAAACACGTGCCGTTCTTGGCCGTACCTGAGCAGATGATATCTCCTGCAATACACCTGACTCTATTTTTTTATAGAGATCTGATCTACAGTTGTTGACAGCTTTTGCCAAACGATGTCAGGACCAGGGCTCTCTGCAGGATGCACCAGGTGGGGTCTGAGACCCTGGGCTACGGGGGAGTCCTGCACGGAGCATGTTGGGCAGCCTGTCGAGAAGTTCATAAAGTTTATGGAGCCTTTGAGCCGTCAGTGTCTGTCTGATCCTTCATCAAGGCCTGCAACAAAACTGCCAGGGAAAATACATTTGCTAGTTAGAGGCAGCTGGTGAAATAACGCAGGGTGCCAAATACCTGGGCAAAGCTGGCAGTGGGAACGGTAATGGGGAGGTGACCTCATCAAGAACTGGGCTAAATCCAGGGAATTGTAGATTGAAAAGGAGCATTTTGCAGAAAAAACTGTCATGGAAGTTGCCATAAGTATAGAAGCAACCAAAACAAAACCCAACTCTGTGGTTCAGGAGGGTTTTATCGCCCACCTAGAGAAAAATCATGCCTTGTCACGGTAACAGGCAGAATTACTCTGTGGAAGTACCGCAGAGATGTCCTGAGACTGCAAAGCGGGTACAAGGCCCAGGGAGCCCCAGCAAAAAACGAGGTGTCAGGGGGGTGCCAGAGCAGGCCCTCTTCGTGCCATGGGCAGGAACACGCTGTCTCCATAAATAGGTTCCTGTTAATGCCTCCCCCTGTTCCTGTCGCAGCGAAGAGCGATGAGGCTGACGGCTGGCACAAGCAACGCGCCCTGCCGGGAGCCTCGCGTTCACCTGGGCTCGGGGCCCTGCTTTGTCTGGCCCCGGACCTACGCCAGCCGCGCTGCGGCAGAGATCTCCCAAACCGAGCCCCTGTCGGCCTCCTCGGTTCTGGGCTGTCGGGCTGGGACAGTCCCGGGAGAGGTTCGGCCCTTTGAGCTCCACCCGGCTAAAGAAACTCCTGAAATCTCTTTTTCTCCCCGTTGCTTCAATCCCATGCACTCCACGGAGCCGCAGGAAAAAAAGTGGCCATCTGTTTGGAGTTTGCTTTGAAAAGCAAAGGAAAGCAATCTCCTCGGACAGCCTCTCCCAGAACCTGTTACTCATCCGCTGATCCTCCGCAGCCTTGGCACAGGGAGCACCTCAGTAACGATTTTTCAGAAAGCCAGAGTCCAGGAGAGACCCCGGTTTACAATTATTCTTCAGTTACATAGGTAATTTTAACCGGGATTAGCTGATCCTGTAAAGTAATTGAAGCCAGGAGGTCTGGGGCTGCTGCACTGTTATTATCACCATATGCCACTGGAAAAACAATGGGTGATGGCTGTCTTTTAAAGTGGTTTTCAAAACCCTCTAATTCGGTCTTTCCAGGTACGAAGGGAGAGTGAAATTTGACAGGCAGGGAGGGGGAGAGGGATGGCGGTAGAGACAAATGAACAGAAGAGCAAAATGGATCAAGGCGGACAAAGGAGGCGTGCGGAGAGGCGGTGAGGAGCGGAGCTGCTCCCTGGGCTGAACTGCGCAGGAAGCGGGGGCGCCTCGCTTGCCAGCCTGATCCCCATGCAAAATTCATGGCTGCTGCTTCTGGGAGGACAGCACTCCTTCTCTGTGCCTTCCGATGAAAACAGCTATCTGGCGACTAGCACGGTGCGACCCCCTCCCCTCACTGCCCTGTGATGCTTGGGTACGTTTGGTCCCCCAGCCCGGCAGTGGTGCTGAGCCAGCTCGCCGAATGGAGGGGTCCTGAGCGCCTTGCTGAGCTGAGGAGGTGCCCTGCGTCTCTGCCCGGGGCTCGGATGTCACCCTGCTGCTTTTACTGCCCAGATTGCCCACCTGTGGGTACCCCGGGACAAATTGCTGCAATCCCAGCGCCCTCTGATTAGGAGACGCCTGCAGTGCAACAGCAGGAGCAAGGCCCTGATTTCACCAGTAACAACCCGAGACATATTAGACTGAAATATATCTGTTTGTTTAATAAAAATGTAGGAATAATGTTTTAGGACAGGTCAAATGCAATTAAAGTGTTTACTTGCTTCAGGTCTGGGGGCCATTCCCGTGTAATCAGATTACGGCGATTCCCCGTCAGGGCCAGTTGTGATCCTGAACTACTTGTCAGGGTCCCTTTAACTTCACAATAGAGGGGGTACAGGCCCAAAACACAATCAAGCGAATACAATAAAAAACCAAGAGAGACTTCTGCTGGAATTATAAACAGCAGCGATTGCCGTGATTTCGCCGTAATCAAGGCCAGGCAGGGCCCCGTCTGTTGCTATTATCTCTCCCACTAATCCCCAATGTGTTTCCCATTTGTGCTGCTCGGTCTCCACGTGGTGCCGGGGCGAGCCCCCCGCGCAGGGGCCGGGCACCAGCAGCGCTGTGCCCTGAGTGCCCCCGTCCCGCTCCTTGTCGCGCCGATGTTTGTTTGGCCAAATCACGGCCCGGCAGTTTTAATGTTCGTTGTTGGCAGTGGGCTATTCCTTCCCCCAGAAAGCTGCAGCTCACCCTTTCCGGCAGCAGAAGCGGTGCTGAGGGCAGTGGGTGAGCTGGCACCAGCCAGTGCTGACCCTTACCCGGCGCAGGGCTGGGTCCTGCCCTGCGGCCTGGCAGCACTGCGCCTCCAAAGCAGCTGAGGCTGAGGCCAGCGGCTGCTGGCTGGGGAAGAAAAGCCTGTGAAAAGGGGAGCCCGAGGTGGCTGGGAAGGTGAAGCAGCTCTCCTGCCCCTTTGTTTGTGGCAGGGCAGACCAGCAGTGGTGTAGCAATGCCTGTGCAGGCAGGGACAGAGCCCCAAAATGCTGAAGGTCAGACCTGGCCACCCTGGCAGTGGGAAGGTTAATGCAGGTGGGAGAAAGGAAGGGGAAGGAATGTGTGAGGAGCATGAAGTGGGGCGAAGAATCTCCTTCACAAAGCCCACAGGGGGGATTACAGCATCCCAGCTCGGAGCAGAGACCTGCTTGTGTTACTGTCTGGAGCAACTGGTCTGGAAGGTCCCTGCACATCTCAGCGGAGCTCCAGATGGATGCAGGCTGGTGTTTATTTGACGCACGGTTTTTGGCTGTCTGCTAGCCAGCAGTGCCAGGTTAACAGCCCATTTCTCAGTTCGTAAGTAATCCAAACAGCTGTCACTTTGCTGACGGGCTGAGCATCCCACGCAGCCCTTACATCCCGCAGCTCCTGACCTAAGGTGAGCCGGGGCAGGCACTGACCTTCCTGTGGGAGAAGAACCTCCTCTTGCCTCCCCGTGTCCTGGGAGTGGCCCTGCGGAGGACAGGGGACGTTTCCCATCTTTCAGGACACCTCCTCTGCTGGCAGCTTTGCTGACAGTCCCCCGGTTTGGCTAAGTGTGGGCTGCCCTGCGAGCTGAGCTCAGCGAGTGCCAGGCAGCGCCCTGCTCGCCGTCGTGCCGCGGCAAATCCCAGCGAGCTGCGCTCCGAGGCACCCGGATTTATGGCTGAGGGTAGGTCACGACCTGTCCTCTCAAAGCAGGGCCCTTCCAGCTCAGCAGCTCACAGCTTCCTTTCAAATGGTGGGATGCAATGTCCCAGACAAGCATTTCTCTGTGTTTTTTTAGCACCTGGCTCGAAGCAGCAGGTTTACCCCAGGGGCTGCGTGCAGGAGATGCGCTGCTCCTTAGCCGCGCTCGGGAAGCGTGCGGTAAGAGCTCACCAGCCCGTGTGCCTGCAGTTTAATTAGCTCTACCAACCGAAGCCTGAGAGGAAAAATCTGCGAGGCTGTAGCTGAATTTAAACTTTAATCTGCTCGGTCCAGCTTCGCTTCCTGTTGTGCACCAGGAGAGCCGCTTTTGGAAAGCAGGAGCCGTGCTGGAGGCAGCGGCTGGGCACAAGCACTTCTGCAGGCCAGCCCTGCTTCTCTACCTCTTGCTGTTGCAATTATTTTTATCCACCCTGCATGTTTTATTAGGCAATCAAAGTAGCCGCTCTTTTTATGGGACACTGATTCACCGAGCTCAGGTACAATATTGCTCCAAGACTCGCTTCCCCTCTCCTAGCAGGGAACTGAGCCAGCAAGGCAGGAGGGGACCCAAGAGCCTGGTCAGGGCCGGGGGTGAAAACAGTGCTGACATCCAATTACTTGGTTCCGGTGACTTAGAGAACGATGGGCCATCACATGCAGCCCGTGTGGGTGGGTGTTACTTCCCAGCAAAGGAGGACAAGCAGCAGGCTCCTTGCCGAGCCCGTTTGCACAAGTCGGAGCAGGAGGCAGCCGTACACGCCACAGAGCATGAACCGTGCGGCTTCCTGCGAATGCCAGGAGAAATGATGCAACTCGGCTCCTTTGGGCAATAGCTGTGCTTGTTTTTCCTTTCCTCCTCTCCCGGTAAGGTCGGCATCGCCCAGAAGGAAGAGGTCTTTCGATTTGTGAAAGACTCCGTTGCCACTCGCCTTCTCTTCGTGGCAGAGCCAAACCTCTGGTGGCCTCTGCCCAGTGCCCCTGAGCAGCAGGGCTGTGCTCGCCTGGCTCGGGCAGGAGCAGTTCCCATGTCCAGCACCGCTCCTGGGCTGCTCCCCACGCACTCGCAGCTTCCTGCAGGCAGGCAGTCCAAAAAAAAAAGAATCAGATAACCTGAAGTAATAGATGAATCGAAGGAAAATGTGATCCGTTCACTGGCAAACTGTGAGCAATGTCAGCGGCAGCATTCTGTGAGTAAGCTATCCATCATGGATTATTCATTCAGCTAGACTAGTTACCAGGAAAGATAGCAGAAAGCTGAAAATGTTCCACTGCCAATTATTTATTTAAGGGATGTGCTCCTCGGCAGGCTCAGAGCACTCCAGCAAACGTTTTTCCTGCTTTCCTTCGGAAAGTCCATGGCACTGCCTATCAGCAGAGAGAGAGGAAATCTCTGCTGCTGCTCAGCCCGCGTTCCCCTCCGTCAGGTCGCATCACCTTCATTCTGAGCTGCCCTGGTTTGGGCCCGTTCTGGACAATGTTTCTTCCTCTTCGGTGTTTGCACCCTTCGGATATTCCTAGAGAGATATTACATCCCCCATCGGTCTTTTCTGAGCCTACCGTTAAGTACTTACTGCTTTTAATCTCTCCCCATCAGCCGGTCCCTCCTGCCGCTTCATCAGCTATGCCGTTCTCCAAATTCCCTCCAATTTGTCTGCGTCTTTCTTGTTTATGATTCCATGATCTCATTTAGCATTTGATTTCTGCCAAAAATAAAATTGAGCTTGATTGTTTTCACTGATGACTGAAGGAGACATGAATTGTTGCTTGGAAAACAGTCCTTGAGACAGCAATATATGAAAGAGAAAAAATAAAGGCAGCTCCATCAGGCAGACAAACACACAGATAATATCACGTAGGCCAGCTTTGGCTAGATTGAATCTCAGAAGTGCGGCTGGTACGTGATGACAGTAATAGCCACCACTATTAGAGTGTTTAGCTTTTAAACAGAAATGTGAGTTATAACTCAGGCCCCAGCATAAATCACAGGGCCATGAAAATCTTACAAATGCATGCCCGCGCAGTAAGCCGATGTGAAATTCCATGTCCTTGGTGCAAGTAGCACAACTGCGACTTCCTCTGTATAGGAAAATGTGTGTGCTCAAGTCAGATCCAGCAATTTGGCTCCAGGCACGTCACCGAGACCTTTGGCTCGGAGAGTTAAAATCTTTTTGGGAAAGGAACGTTTGAATTGCCACGCGGTAGGGGAAGAAAGTGGCAAGGGCAGAGCCAGGCTGCGGAGCTGTCTTAACCCGAGGCCGAGCGCCCAGCCTGGCTGCCCCAGGACGGCCCCTCTGAGGGTGGCACCACCACACCGTCTGCGTGCACCAGAGGGCTGCCCACGGTGCTCGCCCCGCAGTCCCCGGGTCCGAGGTCTGAAAGTGCCCACACGTGGGGCAGGAGCTCGGGGCTGCTTTCCCCTGGGAAGAATCCCCCTTCCAGTGAGACCCCGCGAGGAGTACGCTGTGTCTCGGGGATTTCCATTTAAATGCTCTTTGGCAAAATGCCCTTAGAAAGCTGCTGACGCCTCGTGGAAAGCTTTGACAAACATGCTAATTAATTAGAAACAATGCAGCATCTCTATCGGATCGCGGAGCCCCCATGTTTCCCTCCCTCGTGTTCCCGGCACCACCAGAGACATTTGCATGACAAGAGGGCGGCTTTGTTCCTGGGGCTCTGGTCCCTTCCTGCTGCTTATTGCTCCACCTGAAGCCAGGTCCTGGTGCGGGACACCCCGGGCATCCCCACAGCAACCTCGGGCAGAGGAGCGGTGATGGAGGAGCCCTCCTGACAGCCCTGGGGACAGTGAGTACATGTCACCCCCGGGACCAGGACCAATTAGGGACAGGGGAGTCCATTAGCACAGGCACTGTGCACTGCACGTGATGATAAGACGCTCCTGTCGAGACCAGGTGTCCTGTATGCTGGGCGGGTATAAAATTACTGTAAAGCACAGTCCTTGCTTCTGCAAACTCAGTTTTACATCAGGCTACCCCAAAAAACGGAGTGGTTCAGGAAGGGGAGGTACCCGGTGTTTTGTCATTGCTGCTGGGGCTCCCAGCCACCTCCCCCAGCTGCTCCAACCCCCGGCTGTATGGACGTGTCCCAGCCTGACCGTGACCACCATAAAACCCCGTGGCACCTCCTGGGGCTTTGCTGTGGTTTGGGTCGTTTTGCTGCTGGGAAGTGTAGGACTGGGGAGGGACACGGTGGGATCTCGTCACTTCGCGCGGGTACCGGCGACCTTTTGGGTGGTCACGAAGTATCTCTGAGCTTCCCCAGCAGGCACTAAAAGATGCTGAAGGAGCCAAAGAGCAGCTTCCTGCTCCTCAGATGGTCGTGCAAGGACTAATGATCTCTCCTGGAGAGTGGGAGCAGGGAGAGGACCCTGCTATTAAACACAGCAGGAATACCACGAGACCAAACCGTAACTCAGGGTGGCTCTGCCCAGCGATGCCTCGGCTCCCCGCGTGGCCGTGGAAGAGCCTTCCTCCCGCAGCTTCTGCTGCCACTCGGCTCTCTGCTTGAAACCTCAATAATTCATCGGGGCAGGGATCCATGGAGAAATGGTGGGTTTGCGCAGGGGCTGCTGGAAATTTTCCCATTGCTCAGGGGTACAGCGACAAAGTGATGAAAGAGGGATGTGATAAAGGGAAAAAGCATCGCGGCTGAGCCACACTGCTGGGGTTTGGAGCATTCCCATCCGGCGAGGGGAAAGCAAGCAAACAAACGCAGTAACTACAAGTTGACAACAAAGCGGAGGGGTAGCAGCAGCCGCAGTCCCAGGCTGGTATCAATCAACCAGCCCTGGCAGGAACATCCCCGCTGCAGGTGCAGCGATGTGCGTGTCTGCCCGCGGGGCGCAGGGATGTGCCCGAGACGCTTGGTGCTGGGTCAGGAGAGGCTTTAACAGGAGACAACCCGTAGACGCTCACTTCCCCAAACCTCAATTCCTCTTTTTTTCCTAGACAGGCAAGACCAACGTGGCTCTTTGCATTGCTTTGCATCTGAACAAGGGATTAAATGTCCACAGTGACTCAATGCACACTGGAACACTTCCAGAAAGTCAGCAAATTTGCACTCCCTCTCCCTTTAAATGCTTTGGCTTCCTGCAGGAAAATGAAATCCATTAACAAGTTCCACCCCTGCTCCGAATTCAAGGCTAGAACTGTCAATGCTTAGGAACGAGCTAAATGGAGGGATTTCCATAACAATCAACAGCTACAGCATTAATCTATAGTCATATTAACCTGGGATGACAAGGACACGTCTGTCTGTTCTCTCTAATGTAATCTACCATTATACTCGGACTCCATTGAAGTCTGCTTTGTAGCATGCATTTGGCTGTGATCAGCTAATCTCTCTGGCTTTAAGCACAGCTTAGAAAAGGGAGCGAGGGAGACAGACAGAACAAAGTGATTAATATGCATGCGTGTGTGCTTAGCATGTGTCTGCCCCTAATGCATGTGCGAGCATGTGCACTCCAGCAGCCGCTCGGGGCCGTGTGCCCGCGCCGTGCTGCACGGGGCGTTGTGCTCGGCCGCGAGGTGTCACAGTGCTCCTCAGGCAGATGGGGATGGAGAGGGGCACACCCGGATGGAGAGGGGCACACTCGGATGGAAGGGGGCACACACGGATGGAAGGGGGCACACGGATGGAAGGGGGCA
This sequence comes from Stictonetta naevosa, assembly GCA_011074415.1. Taxonomy (NCBI): domain Eukaryota; kingdom Metazoa; phylum Chordata; class Aves; order Anseriformes; family Anatidae; genus Stictonetta; species Stictonetta naevosa. The sequence goes on from CM021700.1 coordinate 879,614, forward strand.
CACACGGATGGAGAGGGGCACACTCGGATGGAGAGGGGCACACTCGGATGG